>AXNI01002620.1:0-13208 GCA_000498555.1 Heterococcus sp. DN1 | reverse complement strand
ACTGTAAAGCTTCAAGTCTGACAATAACTGTACATATCACTGTGTTACTGCTGTTTTTCACTGTTGAATGCCATATACAACATACATTAGTCTGATAGTCAGGGGCGTCACATCTGCAAGACAACATGCTACATACCATATCTGCACACCTGCTCACAGCACCATCACACCAGCACTCAGGCAAGTAGTGCAACTAGTAACAATACTATTACTTGTTATCGAACAAACACACGTGTGCTTTGTACAATACTGCAGTACAGTACAGCACACAGCGTGCCAACAGTTGTTCAATCGAGCAAACACGACATGTATGAACTGTGAGCATCTTTGTCTTATAGACTTACGTGCAAGTTGCCGTCTACTGCTACCGTGTGCTACTGATCACTACTGCAGTCAAGATGTG
Organism: Heterococcus sp. DN1; assembly: GCA_000498555.1. Taxonomy (NCBI): domain Eukaryota; class Xanthophyceae; order Tribonematales; family Heteropediaceae; genus Heterococcus; species Heterococcus sp. DN1. The sequence goes on along the minus strand of AXNI01002620.1, from coordinate 12,805 downwards.
GTGAGACTGGTAGCAGCAGCCCTAAGTCACCACTTGCAATAGGCAGTGAGAGAGCATCGCTGTTCAAGAAGCCCACCACTGTCGATGACAAGTACATGATGCAGCAGAGACGCGCCAGCTCACACAGTCCTGTGCCACGTAGAAGCATTGATAGGTAAGAGCTCCTCTTGTTCAACAAGTTGAAGCTTGTGCTAACTCACACTGTGTCGTACCAGTGCACATTAGGTAGCATGCTGCACTTATGCCTGTGCGCTTCTCACGTGCCTATTTGAGAAACTGAGAGTGTTTTTAAGTGTTTACGCAAGCATCGTACTACCATCAACACAGATCCAAAGTTTGGTACGCGCTACACACTACCTACTACTGTTGTTGTGTTGCACTAACATACACATGTGTGCCCACATGCATCAACATACCTGCACTGCCATTACAGGGGAGAGCAAGATGCAGCTGCAGCAGCAGCAGTAGCCAGCACTCCGACACGGCGCAAATCAGGCATAAGCGTGACTCGCCAAAGCGTATCACTATCACCACCCGGCCCAGCAGCTGCAGCACACAGAAACTCTGCTCCTGCTGCGACTGATGTTGCCAAAGCTACTGCTGCTACCACTGCTGCTGTTGCTGCTGCTGCTAGTGCTGCTAGTAGTGCTACTGGTACTGGTAGTGGCAAGTCACTCAAGCGCAGTCAGCACAGGACACCAGAAAAAGTAGGTGGTGCAGCTGCTGCTGGTGTTGGCGCTGCTACTGCTGCACTGATACCTGAGGTCAGTGCCTACATGCATGAACGCATGCATGCTGTCCACTGTGATACTTGTCATTGTACTATCTTTGCGATGCTGTCATAGTAGTTTTTGCTATTAAGTACTGCACGACCCGCTCACAGCACTTCATTTGTAAGGACCTCAAGATTACAGCAGCAGCAGCATTATGGCAGCTAATCAAGCGTGTCATATAGCACAACGTACACTGCGTCGTGCATGCACCAGCTACAGACACACTATCACTGCAGCGCACTTATCACTAATACACTGTTATGGCCGGTATTGCACATGCACAGGTGTCACCACTAAAGGCAGCAAGTGCACAATCAAAGCCAAGTACTTTCTTTAAAGGAGGTGCTGTGTGGAGGCAGAGCAGTACACCCCGCAAGTCACTTGGCACAGTAGAGCCCCCTCGTGAAGCTACACAGTGCACACTGCCTGCTGATCACATCGGTGCTGGATTGGTGAGTCACCTTACTTGCTGCTGTAACGCCTGCTGTGGTAACTGCTGCGGCCTACTAATAGTATTTGCAACCGGCGCCGTATGTACGCTGGCTGACGGTTTTGCATTTAGCACATGCTGCATCATGTGGGGCAGAGCTTCATCAGAGCTTAGATATTCAGTGCGTACATGTAGCAGTCCTATGCAGTGACCACTGCTCACCATTGCCGCATGCATACCTTATGTACACTGATACGACTCACACACACTGTACAGGTGCTAGCAGATGATCACGGTCGGGTCTCTATCCGGGTCTGCGGCAGTTTGAACTGCTCTGGCAAGAGGGACGCGCCAAACACTAGTATTGAAGTGTCTGACGTGGTCAGTGAGGTGGCAGGCAAGCGAGTTCACAGTGTTGAAGAAGTGCTAGCTGCTCTAGACTCACACAACACTGGCAGCGGCAAAGAGCTTGTGCCCTGCACTGTGCTACGTGCACCACGCCCCTAACAACTGCTATAGCAGCAACATCGTACAGCGGTGATGGCAGTTTGTACCATAAGTTACCGCTAGCATCGTGTACCCATGTGTGATACTCACAAGTGACAACGTATGATAGATGAAAGAGGTGTATGTGTATGTGTATGTGCTATGGATTGTAGAGAGGAGTTTTGAGAGGTGTAGTAGTGATAACTAGAACAGTGCGTCGTTGCTGAGGCGAACAACGGGGCACTGCTGCAGCGTAGGACACTCTTGTGGTGTGCGCAGCGTGCGTTTTTCTGCCTTTGCAGAGCTCGTTGCAGCAGTGCACACACTGTGCCAGATGCTATCATGCAAGACCTTAGCGCACAGCAGGTTATGCGTACTACAACTGTAAATGCAACAGTGAAGCATGTGCACAAAAAATAACTTAAAATTTAGGTGCTATTGCAGCTCAGTTTTGCGAACTTCAAAAGTAACTGAAACCTCGTTTTGCATTCCTTTGCGCGTCGCTGAAGCGCAGAGGCCATTAGCTCAGTTGTTTGAGTGCAGTAATGTGTCGGACGTGCGGCTGTGAAAGTGAGATTGATCCAGCAGTGTACTTAGATGTGCAAGGACTGTTGCACAAACACCAGAAGCTCGCTAACGCTCCTGGGCGTGATGCCACGCAGCTGCTAGAACCAGCTGACAACAGCACTGCAGTGTGCTTTGACGTGCCAGGAGTGCAGCTGCAACAGCACCAGAGGACCACTTCAGATCATGAAGCAATGCTGCCGGAGGAAGACGATGTGTTGCACGCAGAAAGATTAGTCGAAAGCCCGCGTGATATACGCTGTGTCCTCTACACAACACACACAATGTGCAGAGCAGTTGAGCAGATGTGGCAGTTCAGCGTGGTCATCCTGCTGAGCACTATACAGCCTGGCATCTTCCTGGTCAGCACATACGGCCTGTTCATCAACCTGTGTGTCACGCTTTGCGGTGGCACGCTTGGTGCTTACCTTGACCGTACACCTAGGCTACACGCTGTGAGAGTAGTGTCAATCTGTCGCAACCTAGCCATTGCAGCAGCAGCACTGGCGATGTACTTGCTAATACAGGAGAGCTACCACCCATCACTGAGGCTGCCGCTGCTGATTGCTGTGCACATCCTTGGTGCAATCGCTGGCTTAGGTAGGTGCCACTAATATCCTAATATGTTTATTTACTGGCTGCAAGCGCCTCTGGGTTGTATACGCCAGCAATATGTTGTTCGTGGACATTTCCTGGTGCACACTCGACACAGGACTGCGACTATTGCTGTGTAAGTTTGCAGACACATTGTTAGAACTCCTATCGGGCATGCAGCAAGCTCAAGCAGACGTTGTGTGTGCACGTCTTCTAAGTTAATTGCTTGCAAACTGCTGCGCGCTAACAGGCGGACGAGCGCAGTCACTAGCGCTGGAGCAAGACTGGGTGGTAGTACTGTCACGCACTAGCACGCAGTGGCTAGGAGGCACTAATGCAGCTCTACGCCGCATAGATCTCACCTGTGACATGCTTGCACCAGCAGCAGTAGGGGGCTTTCTGAGCGCTGTAAGTGGTGTGCAGTACACAGCAGTGCTGATTGCTGCACTGAATGTGCTCTCTGTTGCTGTAGAGTACGCCTCTATGCAGTGGCTGCATGCACAGGAGCCTGCTCTTAGCAGCAGGGCTACTACTGCGACTAGTACAACTGCAGGTACTTGAACATACTGTACTTCAAGTTCTTACTTTGTGATGCTGCTTTAATGCTGCAAGCAGTAAGTAGATATGCAGCACTTATCAGCTACATACGCAATGCTACATAGTTGCTGTACACAGGTATATAAGGTAGGAGCCATTCGCAAGGTGAGATGTAACAGATCATTGCACAGACGTGTCTTATCTTGTTGCTCTTGTACTGTATGTTCTTGCGGATAATAAACAGACGCTGCTGACGTTAGCAGCAGTAGTGTGCATGAGAAAGTTGGCATGAAGCGAATGGCAGCAGTGTACCTGAGTCAAACCGTCACTGATGTAGGCATATCACTAGCGCTGCTGTATCTGACTGTACTGCAGTTTGGCAATGTTATGATAGCCTGGTAAGATCACTTTTGCACTTGTCATGCTCACTGACCGATGTAGCATTGTTATCAAACATTATGTACTATGATTGTGCAGCGCCAATTCAATATTAAGTTGCAGTCACACAGCACATTGCGCAGCACGACACACTGCTTACAGCAGTGCCATAGCGCGCATATCATTGTTACATATGGCACGCAGTTGAGCACCCGTATCAGAGACATTCAACACTCACACCGCACCACTAAAAACTGATATTTGCGCATTTATTGAAACAGGCTGCGATTGCAAGGCGTGCCAGATGCAGCAGTAGGAGGAGCCCGTGCATGTACAGCAGTGCTTGGTCTACTAGGGACTATAGTGTTTCCTGCACTTGCAGCACGTTGTGGGCTAGCAGCATCTGGCATGATTAGTGTCTGGCTTCAGGTAAGCAGCAGTCGATGGAGTGCAGAGAATGCGTAGTAACACCCTCTGCGTTATGACTCCAATTGCGCTACTGGTCACAGTTGGGACATTGGCTGCAGCTCTATGACCGTCACTTTTCCAATCTGTATGCAGCGCTACAGCAGTTTCAACGCCTGTTGTCAAATTTGACATGCTAAACTGACATATTACTGGTGTGATCATACATGAATGCGCTTCTACACTAACAGGCTATACCACTAGGGCTAGGAGCACTAGGCATGTGGCTAGCACGCAGTAGTGTGCTGCAAGCTGATCTTCTTGTTGCTGGTGTGGTGAGTCACCTTTCGCATACTGCTAACAGATAGCAAGCAAAAGCAGCATGTTTAATACCACACAATACAACTGTCAATGCACTGTACATGTCACGTAACAAACTCTTTTGGCATAGATGAGACCATCATCTATGTAGCTGAGATGTAGTGACACTGATCACTTGCTTACTGAAGTAATGCTTCATGTGTGCTGTGCACATACAAAACTCAAACTGTGCTGTTTTTTGTAACAGGTGCTGTCCAGGACAGGTCTGTGGATGTTTGATCTAGCAGCTGCGCAGGTAACGGCTGTGCTAACGGCTTTGTAACTGTTTTGTAACTGCCACAGTAATATAAGTGCAAAGCATGCTCGTCTACAGCAAGTGATTAACACGCTGCTGCTAACTGTGAGGTACATTGACTGACAGAAGCTGTTACTATCACAATATGTACTGCTGCTAATGCTACCCTAATACAGCTCATACAAGAGGGTGTAGCAGAGTCAGAAAGAGGTGTTTTCAATGGTGTGCAGGAGGGCATACAGGTATTGGCAGTTACAACGTTTGACTGTCTCATTCTAGCAGCTTACTACATTGGCGATTTATCAATTTCAGGCAACATAGTAGCTATGCTGTTTCACTGCCACTATAGCTATGCTGCATGGTACACGCAGCCGCATGGCGTCTGCCACAGCTTCTGTGCAGTTTGGCACGTTCATCATGCGGTGCATCATAGTGGCTCTGAAAAGCACATCTTCTCATTTCCACTGCTGCTGCTACTCACTGCAGCTCCTATTGCTGCACTAAACAGGCCTTCCTGATGATGGCGTCATATGCACTAGCACTGTGCCTGCACAAGCCACAGCAGTTTGGACTGCTTGTAGGCGCGTCACTGTCTGCAATCGTAGGATCAGCACTGTTCTTTACACGCCACGTCATGCGCGTGTCAACGTCTGCAACGGTTTGTGACTCTCCACCTGCTGTCCAACTGAAAACAACTACTGCTGGTTACGCTAAACTGAACACACAGCAGCAGCAGCAGCAGCAGCAGCAGCAGCAGCAGTATACCCCTACGAGTGCAAGATTCAACAGAGTTGATGCACACTCGCCGCTGAAGCAGTACCAATTTGGTTCACCAAACCGATGGGGGCAGTCTCACAGTACAGAACTGCAGCAGCAGCAGCACTACACAGCTCTATGAAGCACCAAATAGTATAGTCAACACTTCTGTCATACAAGGAGCATACATAGCATACATACATGAAGTAGTCCCCTCTCCCCTCCCTATCTATATATCATTTCTTAGTTGTTGAATCCCGGCTCCATTTTCCATGTAGTATAGTCGCCCACAAGGCTTAGTGTAATACAAGCGATCATACATCGTACATCAATGCAAAGCACTGCGAGTGCGAGAATAAGCTTGCTGCTATGCGTTGAGTTGGTGCCGTTTTGTTCAATTGACGTGTGTTCATTGTCTTGCAATAGTCAAAAAGGGCATATACTCCAGTTCATGTAAATGTAGTGCATTGTGATCAACATGTGTGCTGTGTACGCACTGTAGCTGGGCGTCAATAGATGCTTTTTCACAGCTGCTAGTGCTGTTCGCTGCTGTCACGCAGCGCTATATATACATGTTATGATAATAGTTGAGCAGCAGCTGCATCGCTGCCAAAGAAAGTGCTGCCACTACTACTCGTGGAACAGCGCGCTGGCTACTTGGACAACTGCTCACTGACTGCGCTAGCATACGATGCGCGGCTGCTGCTACTGCTGCTGCTACTGCTGTTGTTTTGCTTGCATGACCGCTGTTGCGCGCCGATATAAGTGTCTATCGTTTTGTGTACTGCTGCCAGTAGCCACCACACCAGCTTATTTGACATTTGTGCACATGTCTTCTGTAGCAGTTTAGATACAGTTTTGATTGAGGCAGTTGCTGCAGCTATGACGGAGCACCACTGCTACTGCTGCTGCTGCTGCTGCTGCTAATGTTATCAACAAATCTCTGAACAAGCTTCTGTGCTGCCTCACGTGAGCCAAGTACACCGTTAGCTAAGTCAGTCTCCATCGCACTTGCGAGCGCCTGCAGTGACACATTCACATCGTTACAAGATGTCATATACTTGAAGTACAAGCAACGTAGGCAACGCTGCAACAGTGCTGCGTGACGCCACGTTTGCTAATCACACTTGCAGCTGCTACAGCAATGCAAACTGTATCTTGCAACAGCAAACAACAGCATTCGCCTTATGCGCTACACTACTGCTATTTTGTGTGTAACACAAGGCACGAAGTTGAATTATATGGTGAGTTACTCTGACCTGAACGCCAGGGTCACAGAGTGCCCGTTCGGCCAGTTGACGCTCCAGTTGTCGCATCATCCAGTACCTGTTGATGGCCGCGTATCGCAGTATAGTATGTACAGCACAGTACATGCAGTATGATTGTGTCACACCATACTACTGCGTATGGTAGTATCAAAACAAGTATAGCATTCAACAGTTCTTCTAAGGCGTTGTATGCCACACAGTACATCATTGATAAAGTGTTGCACGCACTGACGCCATTACAAGCTTCATGAGAAAGCTGATGCATTTTCAGTGAACAACACTCAATAACTGTACAATTGTGTATCTGACGCCATGTTTAGAGTATCCTACCTGCCCTGACTGCGTCGTCTAGCATCAAATTGGCCTCTACTATTCAGTTCTGTAGTGAACTGCTCAACGGCTTCCCAAACAGCCATAACACCTTTACCAGTGCGCGATGACACTTGCAGCACTGGTGGCTCCCAATAAGGCAGCTGCACAGCAGTTGTATGTGTGTATAGTACAGATTTAGACGACGACACAGTAATGACAATGCTAAAGCTGTAAGGTACTCTTGCAGTAGACAGTGACCATCGGCTTGATAGTAAACTAAACAGTGCGTGCCTTAGCCAGTGTCACACTTTCAATATGAAGCCTAGTCTAATCAGGTAATAGATAGCACAGCTAGCACTTTAAACTGTTGGTAGTTGAGCGCATGAATTCAGCAAGGCAGTAGTTTGCGTACCTTGCGATGATTGAACTTCAGTGCATGCCTGTAATCGCTTGCTGTCCTGCTAGCCAGCCTACATTTGCACAAACGGAGCATTGATGCGATCATACACACAAATGATATAAGGTTTACGAGCAAGTAAACATGCTGTCTTTAATGTCGAAATGCAAGATGCATGCGTGCACAGACACATACATCACATGCGTAGAAAGCAACTGTGAGCTGCATTCGCGGCAGAAAGGCAGTATTATACAATTAATCACATGTAAAGCTTACTCTTCGAGATTGCCATCAGCTTTGTTGACCACTATAATGTCCGCTACTTCCACTATACCCTTCTTAGAGCCCTGATGTTATACACAGAGCAGTTTATAATAACAGAACAGTAAAGAAGAGAATTATACACAAAACAGTAGGTAGCCACAAGGAGTATAGAGCATAGCGTAGCAGTTGTGATTGTTAATGATACGCATATAGTTGACTGTGTACTGTGCACTATGAGCTTGCATATGAGCACCATTGGCCAAAACGAAAACAGTAGTGAACCACATAGTCGTCATAGTACTACTGTTTATTGTAGTTGACATATAGTGCAGTTACAAGATTGTACAATCGTATTGCTTTAAGCAGTCAAAGTGCAAGCAATTGCACTTCTTAGTTAATGTGTACTCACTTGAAGATCATCCCCACCTGCAGGTGGCAGTAGTAGTAGCAGTGCATCAACAGTTTGCTCAACTTCAACTTCACTTTGCCCTAACCCAACTGTCTCAACGATCACAACATTGTACTGCGCTGCTTGACACAGCAGCACCTGCACACAACAACAAATTGCAATACCAGCACATCCTCAAAAGGAATTCTTGCACAGGCAGTCTATAGAGCACAACCTAAGCTGCTGAATACTATGCGCTTGCTACAAACAGCGCGCACAACAGTCATTAAAGCAGTAAGCGCTTGGAGCTGCGCGCACACGCTGTAAGAACTCACGCCTTTGCAGCAACAACACAGCGATGGTGCTGCAAGCGCTCAGAGCTGTGCTCACAGAGTAACAGCTCACACACTTTTCTGCAACATACAAGTGACTCACCACATCGTTAGTGTACTGAGCTATGCCGCCCAGCACACCTCGTGAAGGACAGCCTCGTATGAATGCTTGTGGCGACCGAGCCAGCTCGTCCATGCGGGTCTTATCACCTAGGATAGAGCCCCCTGATCGAAGTGATGAAGGGTCTACTGTAATCACTGCAACTCTGTGATTGTGAGGAAGCTGCAACAGTGATAGTCCTAAAGCTTCGATAAAAGTGCTCTTGCCAGCACCTGCAGCAGTACATGGCATCGTGTATCAAGTACTGTAAGCATTTGCGCAGCAGAACTGCGGTGGCAGTGTAGCATAGCACCATGCCAGTCTCAATTAAACTCAGAAACTAAGACAAGCTATAGCCAAGTGACATTGATAGATAAGTGATACCTGGAGGCCCAGCAATGCCAATCCGTATGCACCCTGTAGCCCCTTCTGCTCTACGAGCTGCCAGGACCTGCTGTGCACACCACATAACATACAAGGTGAGCACTGTGTGCTTGAAGTTGCATGTAGTGCAAAAATTCGGATCTGTATCAAAGACTTCACCAGATCTAGGAGCAGGTCTGCTTGCTTATGATCATCAGGGTGCTGGGACTCGACAAGTGTGATGGCTCGTGCAAGCTGCAAGCGCTCTCCTGCAAGCACACCGTTCACAAGTTCAGCAAGTGCTTTGGGGTGTGTAGGTCGAGTGTGCAGGGTTCTTTTTAGCATGCAAATGCCTGAAGCTCTCAAAGACGCCGCACGCAGCATTGTCAAGCTCCTATTGCCAAAATGATCCAACTTTGACTGTTGAACTTCACGAACTGAGCCTGTTAAGTCTGCGTGTTCACTCATTGTGCGCACGTGTGTGCAGCGCTTCTCTTTCTTACAGCGTTCCTCTTTTGCAACGATGCGCGTAAAGCTTTTACTCGCAGCAGCATGCTGGTGGAGCCTCGAAGTCAATGCATTCCAGCTGGCGATGACTGCAGCGCATAAAGCTCGGCGTGCAAGCAATGCTCCAGGCAACTTGTTCGTAGATGAGTCGTGCATAGATTGCGATACTTGTCGTTGGATGGCCCCAGAAACTTACCAAAGGGTAGACCATGCTAGCGTAGTATCAAAGCAGCCTTCAACACAAGATGAACTCCGATCAGCGTATCGTGCAATGGTTTCATGTCCTACAGGTGTGTGGCACTCGCATTTGTTACACCTTACACTCAGTAAAGCATGTCACTGGTTCTAACTCTAACGCGTTAGTCCTCTCGCCTCGCAGGCTCCATAAGATTAGAGCGGCCAGATCCGATGATCAAAGAAGTACTTGCAGACTTTCCGCTAGCTGTGGATGAGCAGCGGTTGCCAGGTGTCTATCACTTAGGCTTCCACAGTAAAGACAGCTATGGTGGCACGCCCTGGCTCATCGCGAGAGAGCAGGGTGGTGTCATGGTTGACTCGCCACGCTACAGCTCAAAGCTTGCAGCAGCTATCACTACAATGCTGGGAGGCGCACCTGCTTATATGCTGTTAACACATGAAGTAAGTTCACTTTCTTTGCACATCTTTGAGAACAGCTGTCGTGCGACCACATCGCCGCGAGCCTATCAGCGGCCAGTCATCAGCGGCCACACGCAGCTGTAACTGTGCATTAGCGCATGTTCGAGTGCCTCCTCTCTTTCTAGTTTTTGATGACCGTGCAGACTACGTAAAGTGATTAAGATCTTTCGTATCTACATGATTTGAAATGCAGGATGACATAGCAGACCATGCGAAGTGGGCTGCAGCGTTTCCAACAATGAAGCGCATCATGCACACTGGTGATATTGGCAAGTATAGATCAGTGAAACCTGGCGTCATTGAGATAGAGCTCAGTGACAGCAATGCTGATAGATACATTGCCTGTTACAATGGAGGTAGGTCATGCTGATCACAGCACTAGTACTGCACACAAGCTTCTGATGCTCGTACGATTAAACAAGCTAGTTGTACAATGCGCCACGTATTTAGGTAACCACAGTCACTAATCCTGGATAGCGCGTGATGCTTGCTGCCGCTGCTCTATATTGATTTTTTGCAGATAAGCGTGCAGTGTGGGAGCTAGCACCAGATCTGCTAGTGATACACACACCTGGGCACACAGAAGGCTGTGTCTCACTGTTCTTCGACAGCAGCAGCAATAGCAGTAGCAGCAGTAGCGGCAGCACTAGCAGCAGCAGTACTAGCAGCAGCAGTAGCAGCAGTACTAGCAGCAGCAGTAGCAACAGCAGCGAAAGTGGTAGTACTGCAGCTGCTAGTAGCAAAGGGGAAGGTGTGCTGTTCACTGGTGATCACTTGGCCTACTCACACTCTCGCAGCGCTCTCACAGGCTTCCCTGGCTACAACAGAGCAGGCCTCCTCAGACAAGCTGACAGCATTGCAGTACTAGCTGGCAGTAATAGCAGTAGTGACAGTAAGAGTGACGCGCCAAACTGGCTCTGGGTACTGCCGGGTCATGGTAGGCTAACGTCTTTTTCTAGTGCTGCTGAGCGCAGTGCTGCAGTGCGTGCTGCTGCTGATGCACTGCGAGCTGATGCGCAGCGGTCAGGCAGACATTAAAGGAGCAGCAGTTAGGGTAGTACAGCAACGCACAGCACAGTGCACAGCGCGCTTACATCAGGATACAGTGGTACAGCTAGTTAGACACTAGTGATAGGCCATGCGCATGTTGGTCTTCAAACTTGTAGATGATAGCAGCTGTACTGAAAACTTCATACAGATAGTGTACACATTGATTCTGCCTGCATGATCATCTATAGTGTACACAACCAGTTTGTGTACTACGACTCTAGTATAGTGCTTAGTTTGTTAGAACTATCATGCTGTGCATAGCTATATAGCGAAAAGAGGTTACAGATAAGTGTAGTACGAGCATGCTGTGCTCTTCAACATACAGCGAGTGTAACGATGTATACACACTACACTTGAACGAGCTTGAGAAAAGACGGCCGTCCTCGTCTATTGTTTGCAAACTGTGACTTTGTGAGCTGCTTGCGCATGCTTGCTTACTGTCACATCAAGCACTCTCGGGCTGTCTCAGAACGCACAACGTGGCACCAAAAGACAATAGCAAAAAAGAAGAGGCTGTACCGCTGTTGGCGTGGTTGGGGCACTGATGAGACTATATTTATCTAGGATAAGCACCAACAATTGCATAACAATACTCCAGAACTACTCTTAACGGACCGGGTTGTATACGGTATTGAATGAAGGCTTACAAGTTTTAGGCTTACTTAACGTGGCATTGACAGCAATACTGATTTTAGAACTCAAAACGTATATCATCGTTCACTCTGCTAAACGTGCATCAGCAGCTATTGATGTGCGTGTTACGGTGCTTAACCGCTGCTCGCATCGCGGCAGATGGTGTTTGTTGTCTCATCGCAAAACAGGCGCACTCTGGTCGGCACAAAGTCCTCTGCAAGATAAAGACACCAACAGGTACGTACAGTTGAAATCATATGCTGTGTGTTACTAGATGTGCCGTGCGTGCAGCATGTAGTACTCTATATGCTGTATACTGCATGGAGTAATACTAAGTCTTAGAACATCAGAGCATTGAGGACCATTAGATATTTCATGACATGTAAAGGCAGCATGTACTCACGTGTCACAACGGCGTCGCAGGCGTACACTCGGACAGCATCAAGGTCAATGCAGTCTTGCTGCTCAGGAGTGAGTTGCTGCAGCACAGCAGCCTTGGCTTGATCACAGGCAATGCCCTTCACTGCAAACTGGATAGGCTCAGTGCAAGCAGCTGCAGAGCATGCACAGCGCACCTGATAGCAGGTAATGGCAAGTCACAAAAACGTTTAGCGTCCTCACAGTCAGACTACTGTACTCAGCACAAGTGTGCATGAGGTTCAACGCACCTTGCAGTACAGCTAAGCTCTGTCACATCATCAATTGACTCAACGAAATGCAGTGACTGGCACAGGCAGCGCTCTACGTACCCTTGTGCAGATCTCGTGGGCAGATGCGGAGGGCCCGCAGCAGATGGTGCATGTATCTTTTTTGGATGCAACAGTTGTATCTTCACAAGGTGCGCAGGTAATGGCTGAACAGTCGCCAATGCCTGCACAGCAGTCTGCACACGGGTTGCTGCTGGTGGCGGTCGCTAGTGTGTTGTAGTTGTACTTGCATGTGCAGCCATTGTCGAAGCAGAACTGCACATTGATGCCCCTGCAGCAGTTGTAGCA
>AXNI01002612.1:0-11014 GCA_000498555.1 Heterococcus sp. DN1 | reverse complement strand
AGCTGTAGGATTGCCCAGCGACAGCACTGATGCGTACAGATGTGTCAACGGTGAGGGCGACCGTTTGAGCGGTCTTGTCATTGATGTCTATGCAAAGACAGTGGGCGTCTCTAGCTCAGCGCTCTGGGTTGAAGCTCACAGAGAGACAATCGAAGCAGCGATTGGCCGTGCTTTTGGCGCTGACTACGACATTATCTGGAGGCTTAGCGATGGTAGATTGCAACAGGATGGGTGGGTCAACCCTTCAGCTAGTAGTAGTAGTAGCAGTGCTGCTGATGTCGACAATATAGATGATGATAGCACAGAAGCTGTTAACGGAGATGTAGCAGTAGTTGAGAAAGAACTGCCGCCTCCTACTGAGATCAAAGAATGGGGCATAAAGTATTTAGTACAGCCTCAAGTTGGCCAAAAAACGGTAAGATCACTGTACACAGAAACTTTGTTGCAATAATGCTATGCTGTGCTATGCTGCTGCTGCTATATAGTGGAGCATATTGCCAATCGCTCGAACATAGCAAAGCCGCGCGGTACTGTTCATTGCATATGTCAGCTGTGTTACCAGCTGTACTAAGAGAGCACACCTCTCCTTCGCAGAGTATCACAACACTTACTGATGGTGTATCGCCCATAACTACATGCTTGACAGGGCTTTTACTGCGATCAGCGAGAGAACCGTGCGCTAGTGCGGAGCTTGTCAAAAGGCAAAAGTGTACTAGACATGTTCTGTTACAGTGGTGGCTTTGCACTGAATGCAGCTGCTGGAGGTGCAACAGCTGTCACAGCAATTGACAGCTCTCAGAGTGCTATAGACAATGGTGTAGCCAATGCTGAGTTGAACAGTCTAAATGTGCAGTTTGAAAAGGGCGATGCTCTAAAGTGGATGGATGCTGCTTTAGATAGAGGACAAACATTTGATGTTGTAGTGCTTGACCCGCCGAAGGTACACTACTGCTACTAGTACTGTTTTACCATGAGTATTAGCATTGCATGTTCTGTGTAGCTATTAGTATATCGTAACTATTCATGGGTGCTTGCTAATTCAATTACTGTGCAATAACTGTCAGTAACAGTGCTAGTGCTGCTCAGTCATAACTTGACAGAACAATCTCTGTATTGCTGATCAGACCTATCATATCTAGTGTGTACGGTAGTGTTTGATCAGTACAGCTCTACTTCTTACAAGCTCACACTGCTACATGTTACTTCTGAATCGCATACAACACTTACAGCTAGCACCCAACAAGAAAGCGTTATTGAGAGCAACAGGCCTTTACAAACGGTTGAACAGCGCTGCCCTGAAGCTAGTAGCGCCAGGTGGCTTGCTGCTCACATTCTCATGCAGTGGTGCTATGACACAGAGCGGAGAGTTTGTGCCAATGGTACAGTCAGCAGCTATAGCAGTGAATAGGCCTGTAACACTGCTACGCACACTTACTGCTGCTGCAGATCACGTTGTAAACCCTGCGTATCCTGAAGGGGCATACCTTACTGGCGCTATGCTGTACTGTCCGTAGATGCATGCACAGTGAGTGTAATTGTGCAATTGTCTTGCTGCACAATACAGCACAGCAATTTACATGTGCACACAGCACGTTCAAAAGTTTTGCTATGTTTCATGCACATTACTGCTGCTGCTGTTGATTCGCTGTGTTTCGTTCGGCGCACAGCTGGTCGAGACTGAGAGCAACACGTACAGCAATCACACTACCAGTATGATAAAACTGCACATGAACCAACCCTTAGTATTGCTTTAACGCATCACAGCGAGCGCGCGAGGGGGTTTGTACATTAGATATCAGAGCGCTCTGTGCATGAGCATTAGTTGAAAGCTAGCACATAGTCACCATGCACTACGCGCTAGTTTAGTGTGCTTAAATAGGTGGAACTATATGCACTGCTGCTACGCTACTGTACCTGCACAATGGCACACACTAGCGCTGACTAGTGCCTACCACTGGTACAGCAATCACTAGCGCTTCCACAACTACTACAACTGAGCTACTGCTGCTGCTATCGCTCTACAGGCTTGACTGCCATGAGCGATGCCAGCACTTTCAACGCAGCTGTGATGTCAGGCCATGTAGGTATACCCTTAGCATTACCCCCATTTTCACAGTCCTTCAAAGGCGCACCCCTTCTCTTTTGTGGCTTACCGTTGCTGGGCTTAGCACCACTGGCTGCCATAATGTTGCGCACATCAGTACCAAACTCAGCGTAGTCATATGGTCTTGCATTGGCAGCGCCTTGCTGCAGCCTGACCTCCAAGTTCTGCAGCGCTTGCTGTTGTAGCAGTATGTGTGTGTAATGCAGTATGCGGCGCATAAGTGACTAGCCAAACACGTACAGTACAAGGTATACATCATGATCACTCTATAATATGTGCTCACAGCGCTCCTAAGATCGAGACTTGTACACCAGCACAAGTAGTATTGTATTGTACTTCTATCTGCAGTGTGCAGCTTACCGGTACAACGATGCTGTCAGGGGCAGCAGCAGTAGCAGCAGCTGTGATCATGTCAGTAATAGCTCTGCTGCCAGCTCTCTTGTCAGCATGCTCAGCACAGTACACTTCTCTTACAAACACTCCTAGATCTACAGCCATTCTCAGGTACCCTCTCTGATCACAGCACATAGGATGACAGAGTGCTTTGCAGTGCAGCCATGAACATGGTGTGCAGACACCCTTAGCTACACCACAAATAGCGCACTGCTTGTCAACTCTGCGAGGTTCAGGCTGTGTTACAAAGACAACTGGCTCCATGCCGCCCTGAGCTTCCATCACCATGCAGTCCTTCTCACACCACGCACCTGCAATCAGCACAATGCAGTGTTGGTGTGACGTTAAGATAAGTTTGTGATGCAACCGGTCAATGCGGTGTGTCTGCACGATAGCCAAAACGAAAGCATGCGAAGAATTGCTGACACAGTTTTGGACCAAAAACTGAAGACAAGCATACAGTACTCAGTCGCTACAACATGAAAGCCACACACTGCCAATCACTGAGCACTTGTCAATGCACGCAAACTATACCGCTGCAACTTATAATGATAGTAAGCTATATATATGCAGAAGCTTACATAGTATATGAGCCCAACGCCCAGGCCCACCGCGTCCAAAACCAGCTACTAGTGGCTTCATAGCACCTCTGCCTTGTGTACACAGCTCGCATGTTGGTATCTTAAAGGCAACAGCAGCATTCAAAGACTTGTTGGCCGCTTTCAGAGCAGTCTTGTTGCCCGCAGCAGTAGCAGCTGCCACCTTAGCTGCTGCTAGCACACGCTGTGCTCTGTTGTTGCGGATTGCGCTGCACACTTTGCAGTACCAAGGCAGGTCCCCAGGGGGCAGGTGCAGTACACCATAGCACCTCTGTAGTGAACAGTATGATCATGAGTGTTGTACAAAAGAGAGTTGCAATACAGCTTTAGCAATGCAACACGAGCTAAGAAGTCCGCACAGTTCTTTAAAGATGAGGAATGTGCACTCAAGCATGGGTGGCCGAAGCCCACAAAGTGATAGTACAAATAGCATGCCAAGAGGTTACAATGGTGTTATGTTTAGTGCTAACTGTAACATGCATGTATAGTATGTGTTACATTATGTGTGTATATACCTGGTGCACTGCTACACCACAGCCATCACACCCTACTAGCATGTCATTGTCAAAGGAGTGGCCACTGCGGCAAGTACATACACAACAAGCAGGAATAAACAGTGTGCAGTACGCAACATCATCATTCAAGCTAGTGTCAGCGTTAAGATTTGCACGACTAATATGCTTGTGAGATAAGCTATGCGTACAGTCAGGATTATAACACTATTGCTACACAACTTACACGCTGACATGCTATAGTGTAGACGCTATTATAGCAGTGTCAGTGTGTGTGTGTGTTTGACATACCTGCTGCATGCACAGCACAGCTTATCATCTAGATCAGTGTCACGGAACTTCAGATCATCTAGCGTTGGTGGCTCCTCATCTCTCCTAGCTGCACACTGCTGTTGCTGCTGCTGCTGCTGCTGCCAGTGCTGCTGCTGCCAGTGCCCGTACTGCTGCTGCTCAGGCTGAGCCTCAAATTGAGCCTCAAACTGAGCCGGTTGCTGAAACTGGCCCTGAAACTGAACCTGTTGAATGTGCTGCTGCAGCCAGTCTTCTTCTACACCTTGACTGTCATCATCAGCACACAGTAGATCTAGCTCACCACTGGCACTGTGGTCACTGTCACTGCACATCTGCAGCTGTCTGCAGTGCTGTTGCTGCTGCTGCTGCTGTTGCTGCAGCTGTTGCTGTGCCTGCGCTGCTGCTGCAGCTGCTGCTGACGGTGACACGCACTGCTGACTCAGCGCACTGATCAGCGAAGGGTCTGCTGCTACGTACGTCACAGCTACAGCAGCTTTACTAGGGGTACTAGGGCTTGCAAAGTAGGGTGATCGTATAGGTCTACTGTCAGCACTAACAAGCTCTGTAACAGGCTCAGTAACAGGCTCAGTTGAGCAGTAGCCATCATCACACTGCGCTGCAGTGAACAGTGCTTTGCTGCGTGTGCGGTGCGGTTGCACAGGCGAAGCTCGAAAAGAGCGCTGCTTCTTGCTGCTACTGCTGCTGCTACTACTGCTACTGCGGCGCTGTATCTTTGCTGCTTCTGCTACTGCTGTACTGCTGACTGCCTCCAAGTCGCCAATGCCTCTCAGACCCCGCCCTCGGTTAACAATAAACGTGCCACTGCGCTTGCTGTGAGCAGTATCAAGCTCAAGAGGCGCGTCACTGTGTATGTCACTACTGCCTGAAGAAGCTTCGCTGCTAGTACGACAGCATGAGCTCTCTGTATACACACTCTCACTCTCATCAACAGCCATAGCTGCAGCTACAGCAGCAGCTGCTGCTGCTGCATCAGCACTTGTAGTGATGGTACGATCACCACTACTGCTGCGTGCTGGTGACACTCCATCAATGATCAGCTGAAACTCAGTGCCGCTGCTGTTGCTGCTGCTGCTGCTGCCGTTCAAGCCACTACTGCTGCTGCTGCTGTTGCTGCTGCTGCTGCTGCTACTACTACTACTGTGGTAATTGTCACTGTCGCAGTCTGCAGTGAACATGACGCTGCGCTGTCTAGTTGTTGCAGGACTGTTGACAACCGTTGTAGTGCTATTTAACAAACTAGCCACTGATGCTACTGCTCTGTGCCGCTTGCTACTACTACTGCTGTTACTGCTGCTACCATTCTGCTGCACTGCAACTGCTGCTGCTACTGCTGCTGCTGCTGGCGCTGCCGCACAAGGCGGACTTGCTGCTGCTGCTGCAGCTGCAGGAGACAAGCCCAATACTGCCGAAAAGCTGTTCATAAGGGGCCACAGCGCAGCGTCTAGCACTGCTCTATCGCCTGCTGCTGCAAGAGGGTCAATTACGCGCCTCACTGCAGCTTTGAAGGCAGGCAGATCGTCGCAGCTGTTGATGGTCTTCTTCAGCTGCTCTAGCTGCATTGACACAGCAGCTGCAGGCTCGGGTTTCAGCTCTGCGACAGCAACTCTGCGCAGCGATTCGAGAGTGCGCACTGCACGAGAGCCCTCCCCTGCTAGCGCATCAGCTCTGTGCGCAACACAGTACAGCTCCCGAGCAGTGCCGCCCAGCTCAGGGCCAGCCCGTACATAGCCAGCGCCGCTGCAGCATGAAAGGTGAAACGCTTGCCTGCAACCTCTGTGCTGACACACAGCTCGCAACCCTGTACTGCTGTTGCACACGCTGCATGGTGGGGGGTGCAGCTCGCTCTCAACGTTGCTCGCTATATCAGACAGCGGCCTTGTGCTGAGCCTTGGTAGCAGTGACTTAGGTGATAGCTTGCCAATGTGTGTCCATTGTAGGCAGAGCACATGGACCCAGGTTCTGAAATCAGGCAGTAACTGCAGCCCTCCTTCTGTACGGTTGCATACAGCACAATGCAGCAGTGCTGGAACCTCTCCTCGCGAGCAGGGAATGCAATGCCAGTTGCTACTGCTGCTGGCACACTCGGCGCTGGCGTAGCAGTTCTTGTGCACCACCAAACTACAGATGTTGCAGCAGGCTGTGTCTGAGAGTGCAGCTACAAAATCAGCGTATTGTCTGCAATGTTGCTGCTGCTCTGGCTGTGCAAACTTGCTAGCTGTAGCGCGATAACATACAGCGCACTTTATCTCATAACTCTCGTACATAAAAGCCGGTCTGGCGTACTCTTCAACTTCCACATGCATCCTGACAAATAGCACGCCAGCTGACGACCCTTTGCGAGCATCAGCAGCTCAAACGAGAATGAGCAAAAAGGCAGCAAGCCCGTTCTCCAGAACGGTCCCCTCCTATTTATACTCTCCCAAAGCGACACAGCAATAGCAGCAGCAGCAGTAGCTGTGCCATTAACGGCGCTGTTTGCTTGCATTGGCGCATCCTGCCTGCCAGCTATCACTTTTAAAACATGCCATAACGAAACAGCGCCTCATCCAGTTCAAGCCCTCTTGCGCGACCTTTTTTTGGGTCCAACTTCTTTTTGCGAACAAAAAAAACTGGAGACGCTGCCATGAGGCGAGCTACCACTTTGAGATCGATACGCTGTGTGTTGGCGCACCATGCTGCAGTTGCAAGATATGGCGCAGCGGCTGTGCAGGCAATTGCAGCCAGCGTTGGCAAAAATCATACGCCCGTGGTGCCTGGACAGTCTCTGAGCACCATGAGCGCACGTACTGCTGATGATCCAGCTGTCAATCGACTACAGGATGCTGGAGCAGAGCATCTCCTTGATCTTTGGGCACCTCTGTCTGTGCGTGAGCATTACGATCAAATGGATGCTTGGCGCAACAGAGCCTCTGGCAAGGTCAGCACAGTCAAGATAGCATGCATTTGATATCCATATGCGATTACCGAGCAATGCACATGTCTTGCAACCACCAAACGTAACAGTCTTCATTTGCCGACTCTCGCTTGGTGTGCACTGCAGGCTTATGTACGCGAGGACTTGTTGCACCAGCTGCTACAGAAGGTGACGTCAGCATTGGATCTACCATATGCATTGAAAGCCATGTCTATGTACAGGCACAGGCCAGGCAGGCTGCACCCTGAAACAGTCAATCTGTACATCCACAAGATCGTGCAGGTGAGCAGTGAGCACGTGACTACCATGACAAAAGATCGTCAGAGCTCTATTCTGCTTCACACCAATGTTGTCGAGCGCATGAAGGTTTAGTGTGCGTACCAGCAAGAAGAGTTTACACACTTGATGTTGCTGTACGCAGCGTGCAGTTGACTTGTAAAGCTGTGCGGTCACTTGCATTCTGTCTGCACAGCTGCATGCGCCCTTTACTTACTGCCACTGTGCATCGCGCTGCTCGTTTCCTGTTGTATAACACTATTGTACTTGTGTTCATCAACAGTACGGAGACATACGTCATGCAGTTGATTTCATCAGAAACCCTCTGATCAAAGATGTTGATCAAGTTAGCACTGATTCACTTGCCACTGTGCTGACTGCTGCAGCTTCTGCTGATATCTCTGTTAAGGTTAGACAGCAATGGTATGCGAGACATGCATGCAACAGCTGTGCAGCGATTTGATCTGCTGTATATATTACAGAAGCACGTTATGTGCTAGTCTTACACATGAAGATGCTCACAATCATCACAAAGGCTACTCAACACGTAACCACGTATCTACATTGCATGTGCGCAATACTGATGCATTACGCAGGACTATGAGATGCTGTATGGTAATGCACTGCGCAATGAGATCAGGTTCAATGCAGAGATATGTGAGCAACTCATGGCACGGTTCATTGAGCGTAGACGGTTTGTTGCAGCAAGGGATATAGCTGAGCGCACACTGAGCAGCAGGTAAGATTTCATTTTCTGTCCTGCTGTCTTCTACATTTTATGTGAAAATGCTTCTGAATTAGGGGCTGAACTAGCACGGTACACATTCTCATGTACCAGTTTAGAATTGTGTATACGTCAAAGCGTCAGCACTTATGTCAGCAATTGTTGCACTGTTATACTACGATATACATGCCGATACAGCGTGTGTCCTTCTTAGTCATACAGCCTAGTTACTGACTGACTATCATTGACACTGTGAATGCTTGACATGTTGAATATCAGGCTTGGCTTGCTGAAGTCGTCAGAGAGCACACCTAAGAGACTTTCACCAGCAATGAAAGAGATGGCACTGGACAGTGATATTGCTATAGTGACACTGCTGCTAAGAGGTGACTTGCCTGTAACACCATCAAAAAAGTATATGAAATACACTGTTATTGAGAAGCAGCTGCCTCACAAGATACAGGCTGCCTACGACAGTATCGCTGAGGTACACCGCATGTTCTATCACACAACACTGCCAACTACAGTTGCTGCAAGTTAGCTCGAGGGGCTTAACTGTTCATGTTTTTTGATTTATTTTCATCATTGCATGTAGAACAGTTGTGTGAGTGATAATGGTATGTCATGACGTTGTGTGCTAGTGCTAGCACTTCACCATGCTGATTGATGTGTGTCATTATGCTCATTGCTTATTACTGTGATTGTGGTGTTCACAGCCTGCTACAGCGACAGCATCAACGGCAGTAGCAGTGGCATTCACTAATAGCTGTGCAGTGCTATACAGATATGCAGTAGCTAGAGAGCGCCAACTGAGTGCATCACAGTGGCAGATGCTCATGCAAGGCATGCTACTGCAGGGCAGCTACAGTGACGTACTTGGACTGCAGCAAGTAGCTAATACTACTGCTGCTACTGCAGATGCTGGTACTACTACCAGTGCTATTGCTGCAGTGACAGACAGTGTGTCAGCTGATGTGCTGCATGCATACGGTGTGGCAGCAGAGTTACTGTCACTTGATGCACAAGCGCTAGCACCAGCATCACCAGCAGCTGCAGCAGCACCAGCTGCAGTAGCAGGCAGTACTGACAGCAGTGAAACAGCAGAATCTGAAACCGGTGCAGGTGAAAAGGCAGCAGTGGAAACGATAGAAAGTGAAGCAGTCGTAGCAGACGCAGCAGTGAGTGCTAACAAGTATGATGCAGTGTACACTGACAGCTTGATCACACTTGTGCGGTCACTAGGGCCAGCAACGCCAGATGTTAAGGTATGTTTGACTGTCATAACATCCAATCATCATCATTGATCAATCGAGTGGCGGTGCTGCTGTTAAGAGCACGCTACACATCGTTACCAAACTATGATTGCGGTAGACACTACAAGAAGCTGTGCATCCGTATTTCGCATAGCACTGAGCACAACTGTCACTGTTGGTTCTATGAGCTTGCACTCATATGAGCACGCCCTTTCTGCTGTCTTGAATCATTTCTCACTGCAGTTACTGAGCGAGCTGTTCAACAGAGCGTTAGCAGCAGGAGTACTAGTAAACACAGAGCTGATCACAGAGTTTGCAACAGTATTCAGTAAGCACAGTCAGCAGCAGCAGTTCACTACACTACTGGAGCAAGCTCAAACAGGCACTGTCACTGTAGCAGGGCAGCAAGTACCAGTAGTGCTGGTACAGTCAAAGGCGCCGCTAGAAGAAGCCCTTGCTCAACTGAAAGGCTCAGCATAGGAAGCAAACGACGCAATGCACATGTGATGCATGCACAACTATTACAAACACTATCGCACTCTCATGCTGTTGGTTGTTTTTGAGCTGGCATGTATCGCTTTGTGAGAAACCTGATCGAGTTCGGAGTGTGGTTGCTTGTGCCACAGCGTTACAGCGAGCAGCGGAAGCAAGACACACACGACACACACGTCAAACTTACAACTCCACATTGTGTTCATTACCAGACTGTACAAATTGTGATTACAATATATACTTATCTACGAAACACTGCGCTTTTTCAATCCTTTTCGTGAAGTCTTTTCGGGAGTACTGTCATGCGACGAGCTGTTGCTGCGTGCAACTGCAGCTACAGCTGGCTGCACAGCTACAACATGCGCCAGTGTTAGCTCAGGCTGTTGATCACTGCTACTGCTATCGTCACCACTGCTGCTGCTAGTGC
The DNA here is from genome assembly GCA_000498555.1 of Heterococcus sp. DN1. Taxonomy (NCBI): domain Eukaryota; class Xanthophyceae; order Tribonematales; family Heteropediaceae; genus Heterococcus; species Heterococcus sp. DN1. Next base: position 1,008 of record AXNI01002612.1, on the reverse strand, counting down.
AAAACGGAGCTGTGGGGTTGCCAGCTAGACTGTCATCAACTGCTTTAGCTGTGTCGCAGCTTGCTGCAATTGTTTCCGCACTAGTAGTACTAGCATTGTGCGCGTCTGCTGCAGTTCGTGCATTACTACTGCTGCTGCTGCTGCTGCTGCTGCTGCTGTTGCTGTTGCTGCTTCTGTTGCTGCTTCTGCTTATATTACTGCGGTCAGTTTGCTGCTGTTGAGGCTGCTGTTTCTCGGTAATCACTACAGCATCACTCTTGTTGGCGCTACTGCTAGTGCCTTTGAAGCTCTTGCTACCAGTACTGCTACTGCTCGTGCTGCTGCTGCTAGTTGCGGTGGTGCTAGTACTGCTGAAAGCGCCATTGCGTTTGTCAGCATATTCACGCAGCTTCCATGCTACAGTGCGTTGCCATAGTTCAGGTGTTACTGCACAGTGATCAGAGCCATAAGCAGCTGCTTGTACCGCTAACAGTAGCTTACTCAGCTCTCTCCCACTGCAACCAGCACTGTCACGTGCTAGTGCTGCTGCTACTGTCGCACTGTAAGGGAATGCTGCAGTGTCCATCAAACCCTGTGTAGTGTGGCGAGTCACAGTGTCGTGCATGTAGCGGAAGGAAACAGTGTGCCTTGCATTGTCAGCCAGATGTTGCGGACCTGTTTACCGGACGTGCTACACTACGTATCATCTATCTGTCTATCGCTACTGCATGCAAGTCGCTGCTGCTTGTGTGAAGCATTTAGTCAGTTGCAACCCTTAAAGTCAATCCGGCGATCTATGCCATTATGTGCTGCCACTGCGGAGCTACTCCACACGAACGCTGTAGTGAAGGTAATCAGCTTACATCACATAAGATTGTAGCATTTACCTGCTGCTTGCAAAAAGGCGATAGCTGACAGCAGCGGTGCCAAGCTTTGCCCTTCCATGTAGCAGTTGCTGCAGCAACGCTAGCTCTATGTTGCTGTACAGAGTTCTGTGCTATGTACTCACTGTAGAACAGGTCACACATC
>AXNI01002607.1:0-21439 GCA_000498555.1 Heterococcus sp. DN1 | reverse complement strand
ATGCTGTGAGCTGTAGGTCACATGCATGCTGATGTACTCGCCACACAAGGTAACCACAACCAGTGTCCTTCTAATCGTGAACTGCGTCACATCATCTCACACTACTTCGACGCACTGACTGTACACATGCAGGTGGCGCTTGCATCAGGATGTCATCTTACTAGACAAACAGACACTCTCATAGCAGCCAGTGTTGGGCCAGACCGTCCATTCTCTACACTAGAAGGTTTTGAAAGCTTTAGTGTAGCTTCTCGCTGGCCAGCAAGTCCTCAGGTCATGGGTGTTGCAGTAAAGTGACACGCCCACTTGCCGTGAAAGTGACTCTCCCACTACATGGCATGACGACCGTAAGTCACTTGAAAACATTATCGCATTGTAGCATGCGATGGTGTGCGGCATGTTGCAATACAAGGCGTGCATGCAGCATAACGACACCTCACTTGCAGTTACACAAACCGTCATAAAAACAGCAGCATAATTGTTCAGTCAATAGCAATGTGCTGATAACTTCTTGACAACTTGTTGCCGTCCATTACGTCAACAGCAGGACGGCACGCGCGCTGGCTTGCCGCACATGGCTTGCAAGTTGTGAGCATCATACAGCGGTTCAAAGCGGTTCAGCGCTCATATGGCTAGAAGATGCGCTTGCTTCTGAAGTGGTAGTGCTGACGGATGGCGCCAGTACATAGCAGACAGTAGAGTTGTCACTGGTGGTACAGGTTCAAGCGCGCGTATCATTCCACGTTTGACGTTTAACTTAAAGAAGCATGTGTGTTATGTTGTGCTTGTGATGGTTTGGCCGGGTTCAGATGAAGCAGGGTTTGCCGTTCCTCACACGACACCTTAGCTTAAACTCAGTACGCAGGGAAACGGGATATGGTTGCGTAACTCAAAGAATACTAACCAGCAGGCTGCCCTTCCAACAAAGGCAAAACCATATTCAGGCACCCGGAAGTGATTTTTCTCCCCCATTTTTCCTCAAACCCTGTGTTGCCTTTCCAACACCATTTTTCGAAACGATGAATGATGTGCAACCATTATACCAGACAACAACCAAACACTTAATGGTAGTTCAGCAGCAATGCTGCAGCATAGTATAACTTTAGGAAGAACATCGCACGCAACTGTTGCAGCAACAGCATACAGCACTCAGCCGCACAAGGTTGAGCACTTTATTAGATGCTGCCTTGATCTCTTTGGAAAAGATCTCAGGCGCGCCCACTGATTCGCAGAGCTCGCAGCTGCGTAGCAGCGGTTTACGATGCTTCCCTCTTTTCGTCCCTCAGCCCCACACTACCAAGCGGCCTTTGAGGCGCGATTCCGTACTCTACGTATCGACTCATCGTTCAAATCAGTGCCCTCCCTTAAAGAATCACAAGGCGACAAGATTTTTCGCAGGTGCCCTTGCACGTGCCTGGAGTTCTCAGACTCTTAGTAGACAACGAAGATCCACTCTTTTTCTCTGAGTTTATCAGAATTGCTGCGCTTGCAAATACAAAACAGTGATTGTCAATGATGGTTATATCCATCCTAGGGGATACACAAGTTGAGCACCTGCACTAATGCAACATTGATATCTGAAATTTGACAGTGATACGCTGCTAAAAGACCTGTGAACGAATTCGAGTGCGCCAGATGAAGCAATAGTAGAGCGCAAGCGTGCAATCAATAGCTGCCCCGTAGGAGATAGATCGATAGTGTCCATGCTGTGCAGGAGTCAGCCTATTACTATTGACATGCCCAGCAGCAAACTAAGCAGCATCAAGCTGAACCTGCTCGCTGCCAAGCTGTACCTACTACTGCTGAATAAACAAATATGCTATTCAGAGTGCAGCTCTGCGCTGAGCTCTGCTTGCAACTGCGATTGTTGCTGCACTTGCAGTTGTGGCACAGGCGCCAGAGCATACCTATTGCCCGCTCCCGCGTCAGCCATGGTAGCCAGACCAGGGCCGATGTCTGTAGAGTACCTTCAGTGCCGATTGCTGCTGGCCATGGGACCGCCAGCATCTGCAAAGCTGTAACTGCTACAAGCAATCGCCGCGTCCTTAGCAGCTGCTACAGCAGTAGTAGCGCTAGCAGCAGCCTCAATCTGCTGCTTCAAGTCCTCATCGCTCAGCACTGGCAGCCCAGTGTCAGTACTACCGCTGCTGCTGCTGCTACTGGCAAAGGTGTGCCACTGCTACTACTGCTGCTGCTGCTGTTGACTGCTGACACAGACTACAATGTGCCAATTGCTGAGCACTCGTGCAGACAAAATCGGGGTGTCAAAAAAAGCAGCACAGCTTCACAACCACTCTGTGGAAACACACGTTCCAACCTGCAACAACAAGTACTCGTGTTATCTCTCAGCCAACGAAGCTGCAGAAAAAACCATAGCAGCAGCGCAAAACAGACATCATGCCATCTCATGTCAGATGCTGCCAATTACAGCGCGGCTTGGTGCTGATTACAATTACAAACAAACAAAAAAAGCTGTGGCAATGGGATCCCATGACAGACGATAATTTAGGAGCTAGCTCAAGTAAGAACTGCGTACCTGCTGCGTTTGGAAATTGAACAGGGCTCATGAGCTTGTCTAGGCCACTGCCGTTCACTCTGCATTCTACTAGCCACAATGTGGACTCTGCTTGCAGAAGAACTAGCACTACTGGCCCCTTCAGGTCAAAATTTGCAGCTAAGCATAATCGATCACTGTTTTTTGCTGCCGGACTTACAGTGGAGTTGGCAAGACTCTAGTGGGCATGCTGCTGATTCAAGAGTACTTTCGCAATCACCCAAGACCTAGTGCCAACAAAGCCACTGGCAGCAGCAGCGCAAAGTGGGCATTGCTCTTGGCACCTACGCAGCAGCTTGTGCGGCAGCAGGCGAAGCGGGTTGCGCGGTTCACTGGTGTATCTACTCGGTCATTCTTTGGCAAAGACCTGAGAGAGCTGAGCCTGCGCAGTGGAACAACAAACTGCCAACGTGGTGAGTCCCAGTGCTGAGCTTTGTGTCTTTGATAAGTGGGTATCTGAAGCTGTACAACTGTGCCTTCATGGTGGCGTTCTCAACTTCATGTCACTCACTGCTGTACGTGGGTTGTGATGCCGTGCTGTATCTGCAGGATGTGTTGGCCATGACGCCAGATCCTGTTGCGCAGTGGCTGCACAAAGGCGATGGCTTTCTGTCCCTGGAGGTATGCACTACCATGTATTTAACAGCATAATAATGAAGGCCTCGTTTGGGCTCTGTTTGCTGCCAGCGCCGCAGTCCACATGCCTGCAGACACAATGGACCCCATTGGAATAGAGGTTACCACAGCGTGTGTCATGCTAACTGAATCTGTCCATGCAATTCAGTAACGGGAGATCTACGATAGCTTTCTACTACTAGTGCCAAATTACACTTACTCAACTCTTCTTCTCTGCGCTTATGCTGGTTGCACGCACGCCACAGCAGTCTGTCGGCCTGCTGATCTTTGATGAGTGTCACAACGCTCGCAAGATGCACGCTTACGCTCAGATCATGGGCTTCTATAAGGACATGGCAGTTGATGCAAAGCCACTGGTCTTTGGCATGACTGCATCGCCGTCAATTGAGGTCCGTAGCCGAGTCTAACACTACGTGTATCAAATCATCAGTGCACGAACTAGTACATACTTGCATGTATTGACACGTCTGGCGTCTGGCATAGCCATGCATACCGCTTTGCATCGATGTTGCTTATATCAAGCTAAGTTCGTTATGATGCTTTGATATGTGACAGCTTACTTGCTGCAATACTTACGAGCACATGCTACTTTACTGTCGCCTATGTTTCTGTTATTTTGGTACCACAGTGCGCTGAAACCCTGTGCAGCACAGCTTACGTGTGCGATACTGAGCAGGAGTCTATCAAGGCGCATGCTGCTATACCAGCTACTACATGCTTGAGCTATGATGCACAAGTAAGCGCGTATTCATTTACGAGATGTGACTACCCTGCTTATGTGTGTTCAGCATTGAGAGTACACAACAGTATCGGCAGCTCAGCTTACAGCCATGCGCTGTCCAGATCTCACGTGATGTATACAGCTGCTGTATATGAGCTCTGTGAACCCGGAAGACATTGATCTGGTGAGTCACCTATCGCATTTGTACTTCATGTGCTTGACCACTCTGCTTCGTTGCTGCATGACAACAGGTCAGAACTGCTGCACAGTTTGGTATGCTGGACGGCCTGTGTAGCGTAGCCTTCAGCGATGGCATGTTCGTGAAGCCTGACTCATTCAAGGTACCACTACTGCAGTACATGCTCCTACTACATGTACAAGACTGCTACCACTGTCATCAGTGTGTTCACTGCGAGTCAGCTTGTGTTGCACAGCAGAGTTTTCTCGCACACTATCGTACTGTAGTTGCTCAGTATAGTCAGCGCTTACAGTAGTGCGTACTGAATCAGCAAGCCCTTGGTCACAATTACAGTTGCGTATGTGCACTGCTGTTCTATGGCTTGACTCACGAACCTCACAACAGCATAATGCTAACACTGAGGCGCTGCTACGTACTCTTGAGGAGCTTGGAGTGTGGTCCGCAGTGTCTCACTTTGTGCTGATGCTGGAGCGCATGTGGCAGGGTGACAGCGCTGTGTACACTGCTGATGCTGCACGCAGCACGAGAGTCAGGTACCCTATCGCTACCACAGCCCTACACTGTGTAGTGCAATGCACTAAGCTTACACTGAGTTTGTGCATTATACTTTGTACGAGTCACAAGATACGAATCGTGCCATGCGCTAAAAGAACAGCATGGTGTGTCACACACATGCACGAGCACTACTGGCCTGATACTAGCACCTAAATCATGTTCGACACATGATGTTTGATGTTGAACTGTTATGTGATTACAGAGGTTTTATGGAGTTATTGATTCAACGGTTGACTGACGTGGCAACTTTCACCCGGGAAGATGATGACTTGTTATGTGCCCTGTTAGTAGAGCGAGATGTGGCAGAGAGTGGTAGAATCACTGTTAATTATGGTCTGCCTGCAAGGATGCTGCCACTGTGTGCACCCAAGCTCAGAGCAGTAAGTGCACACACAATACACTGCACTTCAGTACTAGTCTGCCTATACAATGTTGAACATAACTTGTACGCGTCCGCATTTGTACTGTCATTAGACAGTCTGCACAGCATGCTTTTGTATCGCTAACATGCTAGTGCTATCTGGCCAATGCCTGTAAGTGCTGTTTGGTTAACATGTGTAAACTTAACATATGACATCATACCAATCTTTCACTACTGCTGCTATTTTCATATGCATTTTGTCTCAATGAACAGCTGGTCGGTCACCTAGCTGTAAGAGTGCCCATGAAGGGTGTGCCAGATGCTAGCAGTAGTAGCACTAGCGCCAGCAGTGCTGGTACTGGTACTGGTACTGGCGCTGGTACTTCTTGTAGCGCTGATACTGCAGCAGCAGACAACAGCAAGACTGACGACTGCAACAGTGGTGTTAGGTAAGAGTGCTTACAGTGAGCATAGCTTGCTTTCTGTGCAATGCAGCAACCTTCAGGTTTACACTACCAAGCTGTGCGCTCACGCAAGACCGTTTGCAGCGCCGCTACCTAAGGCCACCACTTGTTAGTTAAGTATGCGGCAAACTGCTAGAGCGTGTCCATTTGAATCGCATTCATCTTCACTCACTGTTGATGGTAACTCTTGCTCTGATGCTACTGCGTGCATAGCCCGGCGAAGGAAGCTAGTGCAGCTGCTAGTACTACTGCTGCTAATGCTACTCATGAGTTTAGTGCAGAGTTCCGCTGCATGGTGTTTGTAGAGACACGCAGCTCTGCTAGGATTCTGTGCAAGCTGCTCAGCACTATCTTCGACATGCACAACGGTAAGCATTGCTGTGCTTTCGTGCTGTATGCTCTCTGTTGCGCTACTGATGCATACGAGGAGCATGTATGCAATTGCTGGATCAGAGCTGCAGTTTGTCCATGTACATGCACAGTAGGGCAGAGCAAGTGTCTCATACTGTCAGCACTCATGCAATGTTCATGCGACACCATCACTTATGCTGCCAATTAGGTGCACTGCAGCGCCGCCCAGCATGTACCTGCAGCTATGTGGTAGGCTCCTCGCTTAGTACTGGCCAGACAGCAGCTGATGGAGCTCGTGACAGAGATAGGAGTGCTAGTGCACTACAAAACTTCAGGAGCGGCAAGCTGCAGCTGCTGGTCACTACTGATGCTTGCAGTGAGGTGAGCTGCGCTGCAGCGTACAGCCTAACTACATCATCAGCGCTGCACGCTATGTAGATTTTGGCGACGGTGCCTTGCCATGCTACCATGATGCAACGTCTGTGTGCAACAGCAGCTATTCGGCTGCAGCTTGGAGAGCAGATGTATGTATTTGCTGTCACTGAAGCTTGCACTGGTGTGCGTTTTGCGACATTGTGGTACAGGGCATTGACGTACCAGAGTGCAATCTAGTCATCTCTGTCAGTCCGCTGAAGCATGTGCGTCACTTCATGCACACACGAGGGCGCACACGTGCAGCAGGGGGCAGCTTTGTTGTGCTAACACAAGCAGACACTACACAGTCAGCTGAGGTACTAAATGATGATACAAGTACACATGCTGCCAAGAGTTTGACTGTAAAGCTAACAATACGCATTGCTGCGAAGTCGCTGTGTGAGTATCAACATACATCACATGAGCTCTAAGATACTGCAGATGTTGTAGCTTGTATACACTGGTGGCTCAATTGCTCGCTGACACGTGTATGACTACGAACACTGCAGGTAGATGCTATGCTGCGCAGAGCTGAAGACATCAGGCGCAATGACATGAGCCATGAGCAGTACAATGAGCAGCTCATACGCAGAGAGCAGTACCCTGACTACATACAGCACTTTCCTGCTACTGGCGCGGTAAGCTTATGTACTATTTCTCTTGTGCTTACTATTGTTATCGCTACTGTGCTATATGCAATCAGCAGTGTATAGCTGTGTATTAGTGCAGATTACAATGATTGCTATTGCGCTGTATGCAACCAGCAGTGTACAGCTATACACTAGTGCGATATAGTTAGTTGTATGCTGTGTTGTAGTATTGCTGTAAGCGTGTATGCAATCATGTGTAACTGCTTCTCACTCGCTTGCACGACACCAACAACGACAACAACACCACTGCTGTTCCAGGTGCTGGACCTAGACGTGAGCATCACAGTGCTGCACCAGGCACAGCAGCGGCTCAGTCTGGCTGCACCACACTTTAGCTACACATGCCATGATGGTAGTACATACACAGCAGAGTGTCATCTGCCAGCATCACTGCAACTCCGTGCTAGCGGACATGTTGAACCAGCAGCGCCTGACTGCATCGTAGCGGTGAGTAGCGCTTTGTAACACTACACTGCTAACGCTGTAGCAGATTTGAAACAGTCAGCCGTAACCGATCAGTCATGCTACTGCTGCTTCAAGCACAGTAGCACGCACTATCTTGGCGCTAGTTTACTAGCTGTTGCGAGTGTAGTGTCAAGCTCGCTGTACTGAACTTCAGCACAGTATGCATCAGCAACAAGCAAGAACAAAAAGTCGCTGCGATTACTTACATCTGCGACGTTTCATGTCACTGCAACAGGATGAAGATAGCAGCAGCTGTGCCAGCAGTGTCGCAGCAACTTCAGCTACAGGCACGTATGAGTACGCTGGTGTTCTGGAGCCAGACTTTGCTCAGCGGTTCCCTGTATGCAAGTCTAGAAGGGTATGTATATTATGACTAACACTTTATAGAGCTGTAGAATTCTCAGAGGAAGTGCAGTAGTAGTGGCACGCAGTTCATGGTAGCCATTTGCAGTCGCAAAGGCTTGCTAGTATAGCCTCTGTCAAGAGTGACCAGGTACCGCTGTACTTTTGTTGCTGTAATCTGAGCTTATAAGCTAAGCTACTTGTAGCCATGATACGCATCTCTTGGTGTGTTGCTGATACTGCATGAACACAGGACGCTAAGGCAGTAGCAGCATTTGTGGCGTGCTGCAAACTACACAGGTGAGCGTCATCTTGCTTGAGAGCATTATCTTGACTGCCATGCTATAGCACGCTTTGCATACACATCGTAATCGCATCCGGTTAGCTTGTGCTTGCTCTACATTGCGTGTTGTACCGCCTACATCGCCTTAGCTGACACAGCACTCACTCTCTTCACCTGTGAACATAAATAAACAAACAAACAAACAACAGAGCTGGTGTGCTGAGCGACAGCCTAGAAGCAGTGCCACCTTCAACACACCTGACTATCACTAAGTACGAGGGTTACGATGCTGAGCTAACTGAGGATCACAGCAGAGGACCACTGCCAACTACTACTGCTGCAGACCTCAGACTGCTGCCCTTAGCAGGCTCAGTTTGCGATGAGCAGCAAGTGACATACCTGTATGAAGTGCCAGTAGAAGTACTGAACTGTGGGTTTGCAGGTGTAGTAGTGGTGCCACAGAGGTTTGGGCTGTTACTCTCAGCTCAACTGGACCCTGCAGTACTGGTACGTTTCTTGTATCTTTTGTGCACATTACTTTACGCTCCCAATGTGTACAGTAGTGCTGCATCTGCACACGTTGCGCATGCTGATGTACAGCTCATGGTCTACCTGCAGCGTATAGTGCACTTGCAGCACGACATGTTCACTGCAGTATGCTAGTGTTCTAGTTGCTTATGCAAGCGTATACTGCTCCTGTGCACAATGTTCTCACGCCACAGGAGTGCTGCGCAGCTAGAGGAGCACCCCTTACCCCTTGTGGGTCTCTAAGGCTTACCCCTGCTCAGTTGTAGAGCCTGAAGTGACAAGAACATCTAAGACTGCAGCTGCTGCCACGGAAGGTCCTGCACATGCTGCTGCTGACAGAGGCTACATTGGTAAGCACACACTTGTGTACTACATCGCACATTGCATACCATACAGCAGCATGAAGTGTATGCAGTGCAGGTGCACACACTGCTGATGTGCGAGAGTGAAAAGTGACGTTCCACAGCGATGCTGTACTTGTGCTTGAGCTGTGTTGCAGTCTGCGCAATGCAGTTGAAGTAATGTCTGATTTGCATGCTCATGCTGTTGCTCTTATCCTCTTAACATGGCAACAGTGGTGCCGTTGCTCACGCAAGGTACTGCACTAGACTGGTCAGCTGTGGACTGTGCTATTGATGGTGGCGGTAACAGCAGCAGCCGCAGTAGCAGCAGTACAGTACTAATGGTATCAAGAAGGCAGTCTACGGACTCAGTCAAAGTGCAAAGGTGAGCTCGAACACTGGCAGATACAGCCAGTATGTCTGTATGCAGAATCGTTATAGCATATTTAATTGGGAAGGTGTGTACACCATCAGCACGCACATGTCGCACATGTATTGCAACAAGCTAGAACTGTACACTTGCTGAAGTAGTATGTTCAATATGATTGCTCGCGCTGTCACTGATGCTAGTGGTGCTCTCTGTTTGCAATGACTTGCTGTGCAGATTCATCATGCAGAGAGAGCCCACATCGCTGACTGTAAGTCAGTACATGTCTGCACAGAATGGGCTGAAAGCTGATGCAGGTACTTTGTACATGATCAGCACTTACAGTATGTTTTAACATGTTTACAGGTCGCGACCTCTATCTGCAAATACGCTTGTATAGCGCTCTGCAGAGTTAAGACAGCATGCTAGCGCTGAGGGTCTGCTGTACCGTGCTCGTGAATGTGCATGCGTTGTACATTGCAGATAGTGAGAACAGCACAGAGCCATTGTTAGGCAAAAGGCAGCAGTCTGGTGCTACTGCTGGCGAGGCTGGGTCACCTAAGAGACAGCGCCCTCGAACCACTACTGATACTAGAGCAACAGCAACAACTGCAACAACGGCTGGTTCAGCAACTACAGGTACGAGCTGCTTGAGTATACTGCTTGCGAGTGCATGCACATGTATGTCATACTGCAGTGAATGCTCGGTTGCGCACGTGCGTGATGCTGTGCGTACGCATGTGCACCTTCAAGTCCGACTGGGTGTTACGTTAATGCTATACCTCTTCGAGCATGCTGCGCTAGACTACAGTTGCCACAGCTACAGCTTAAGCTGATAGCCACTCTGATGTTGCTGTTTCGCTCACGCTGCTACTGCTACTGCTATTACTGCTACTGCTATTACTACTGCTATTGCCGCCAGCAGATGCAGTCACAGCAGACTGTACTATCATCAGTTTGGCTGTTGGCTTGAACACAGAGGCTCTGATGACACACAGGGATGCACAGTTGCATAGAGCTGTCAAAGTTCCTACTAGTGCCTCAGTGTTCAGAGCAGCAATCAGTAAGAGACCCTCAAGTCACACAGCACAGCTGGCAGCGATGACTACCAGCGTTGCTGCCGCTACTGCTACTGCTGCTACTAGCACTGTTGCAGCTAGTGCTACTACTGCAGCTGCTGTTGCTAACAGTGACAGCAGTACTAGCAGTGGTGAGGCCACACAGCAGCTGCTGCTGCTACCAGGCTACCACTGTGAGCCCGACAAGCATTCTGCGGAGCTCTTGTTAGGTGCTGCTCACGCGCTGCCTGCAGCGTTTGTGCTGGAGAGAGCGCTACTAGCTAGTGCACTGAGTGATGCTGCCAGTCTACCCTGCACTGTTACTGACACTGAGGTAAGCTGGCACGCTCTTCCTAACAGCTGCAGCAATGTGCATGCGATCTGTGTTGTTGAAGGGGGGTGTGCAGCGCTGCGACTGAGATAGCGATACATGCAGCCACTGCGTATGCTAGTACTGGCTTGAAAACCGCACAATAGCAGCTGTATGCTGGTGTTATAGCCCAGTGCAAGCACTTGTTGTGATGCTGCCATTCACTTACACAGTGTTACACACTGCTTGCGCAACGTGCTTGTACACTTGCTACAGATTGCTCTGAGAAGTTCAGCTAATGATAGACTAGAGACACTAGGTGACGCATGGCTTAAGCTGTATATGAGCCTCTTTGTCATGTAGTCACAGGTACAGTCCGCATACTTACACTGTTATTGACACTGTGATTCACCAGCAGTAGGGTATGAAATGATGTGCATCTTATACGTATACTTCGAAGTATGCACTGGTATAAACAAGAGCTCCCGTATGCACCGTTGTAGTAGGCTCGACATCATAGCGGTAATATATGAATGTTACACAGATGCTCTGACAGCGCGCCAAGGTAACTAAAATTGTGCATAGGTAGTATAATACTAATACGTCAACCTTGCTCGGACTGTCACACTGTCTGATGTTACTGCACCAATAGCCGTGCATAATGCAGGAAGGTGTCATTTGTGCATTCAGGAACAACCTCATTAGCAACAGCAGACTGACCAAGTGTGCTATAGCAGCTGGCTTACCTAGATACATACACCCTCAAAGGTACTGAAATTAAACGTTTCTTGACAGCTGCAGGCATACTGAACTGTTGTGCAGTGGTGTGTTGCTGTGCTAGCACAGCAAGCGTCGAGGGTTTCCATGTACATGATAAGTGTGCGTACAGTAGCTACAGTGGTCTTTGCACAGTGTACACATATCACAATCTTGCAAAACAGTCACAGTTTGTTTGTGTTGCGTATGTTCATCCCGTCATCAGGTCAATGTTAGAGGGGCCATTCACACATCATTGGACACCTCCGCTGCTACCGCTGCCACCGGTGCAGCATAAGGTATTGTGATGACGAACTACATTTACGATGTCTCTAGAATTGTCACACACTCCACAGCATCGACACGACAGCCTTAGTACTTAACCACTGTCTGGCCTCCGCTTATAGCAGTGGTTTTGCATACTGGCTACACACTGTGGGGACGATTGCGCACACAGCTGTCAACGCTCGTTGCCGAGCTAGCACGTTTCTATGAGCTATGCATGCACTACTGCTACTGCTACTGCTACTGCTACTGCTTCGAGAGTGATAGAGTCAGCTCTTTTACTAACACTGCAATGTCTTTGTCATCTATGCTTTATACATACAAAAAGGTGAGCTGGAAAGTGCCAGCAGACTGTGTAGAAGCACTGCTAGCTGCATGCTTGCTGCAAGGCGGCGAAGCAGCACCACAAGCACTGCTCAAGTGGCTGCACCTACCTGTGATAGCGAGCAACACAGCAGCTGCTACCAGCACTGTCTCTAACTTAGGCACACAGAGCACTTCTGCAGCAGTTGATAGCGCTGCTGCTGCTGCTGTTGGCACTACTTCCGCTGCTGCTGCAGCTACTGCAAGTGGCAGCAGTGCAATGGATGTGACTGCAGTTTGCGGCGATGTTGCAATTAGCAGTGTTGAAATTGCTAGTACTGGGCTCGGTGCAGCAGTGCACATTAGCAGTGATACATCAGAGTGGCCGCTGAGAGACACGAGTGATTGTGCCGTTACACCACTGGCGAGTCAACTTCAGGTACTTGACGTTGCGCGATACATATTACACTGAATGTATGATAGACTACCTTCACAAAGAGCGCTTCTACTAGTTCCTATAGTGCTGTTGTGTGTTCTGTGCAAGTCTCTGAAGCACAGTGAACATGCACAAAACATTGTGTAATCAAGACTGATAAGGTAGCACACTGAACTATGCATACTCTCTCTATCTGCGAATCAGGCATTGCCGCTGGGCTTATTAGTGTCAACGGACTATGCAACAGCAGTACCACAGCTGCCTGCAGTGCAGTCACTTCAACAGCTTGAAGAGGCGTTTGGCTACAGTTTTGAGTGCAAGTTGCTATTACTAGAAGCACTTACACATCCTAGCTACACTATGCTACAGCATGGCTCACGCTGGCTTTGTAAAAGTGGAGGTTATCAAGAAGCTGATGGTACACAGTGGATACAGGTAATAACAACCATATAGATTCATCATGATCAAGTAGTGGCTTCTGTAGTTCTTGATAGAGGTATTACTGCCACAGCATGCGTATCAGCACATACAGCGTTAGTAGTGATATACGACAAGGCTGTTGACAGATAGTGCTGCTGTTGTAGCTGATGCTGTTGCGACTACTGACCAGCTGCTGTGCACGCATCTACGGCTACTGTATGCATGGTATAGGTGCATGACTATCAGAGGTTAGAACTGCTAGGCGATGCAGTACTGTCATATCTAGTAGTTACACAGCTGTTTCTGCGCACTGAGTACGAAGCTGACGATTCACACAGCATCACTGTCAAGACAAGCTGCTGTGTCAGAAACTCTACACTAGCTGTGATCGCTGTCAACACGCTAGCACTTCACAGCCACATCAGGTAGGTTGTAGTGCTTCAGTAGGCATGCACATTACTGCTAGCACTTGTGTGAACTTGCTAAAATGCACCTAGGCGACTTGTTGACAGTACCTGTACACTACTGCTTGTGCTGGTGCTTGTGCTTGTGCTTGTGCTTGTGCACACGTTTTGCACAAGCAGGTGCTCACCAGCTATAGCCTGTACTCTTGACAAGTTTGCAGAAGACGTGTACACAGAGGACGCACAGCCTCCTAAAGCTCTAGCAGATGTCTTTGAAGCGCTTGTAGCTGCTGTCTATGTAGACTCTGGCTTTGACATGAGCGTAGTTTGCAGGCTGTTTTGGCCGCTGCTTGAGGTACGTGCATACACATATGCTGCACACTGTACACTGCAATGAGCGTTAGAACAGGCGCATTCATAGTACGCATTGTTGGTCTCAAGGCAAAATCAGCTGGCTGATGCAATCATCAAGCAAAGCAAACGATTGACTGTACTAGTACTGCGTGCAGCATATTGTGCATTGCCTGTGTGATTATTACCGCATACAGGAGTACGCTACTGCTGCTGCCAACAAGTCTACTGATGGCAACACTGTGCGTATGAGATCTTGTGCATCTGCGAGCGTTGAACCACATGTGAGCACCCACAATGTACTACTTATGATGATGCATGAGGTGTTGGTTGTGAAAGTATTGCAGCGCTGTAAGCAGGCATGTGCACTGTACGTATGCACACGCGCATGCCCTTTCTCAAGCATTTGCTGTGGGCAAATGTGCCAGCAGCATGCAAGCATTCATCATAGCTCAGTCAGCGCTACGCTTGTCCTACTCAATACAGGAGTGCGATGGTAGCCCTGCCATCGTAGCTGGTAGTAGTGATGCACAGCCAGCAGGATACTTCGACAGGAGGTGCTATGATACAGACACATTACGCTTTCTAGATGCACTCTTGCAAACAAGCACGTGATAGGTTATTACGATGACGCCAAGGTCAGTTAGCATAGATCAGTCACAGTATGCAAGATCGAGCACCTTTGCGCTCTACAGCGTCCTAGTACACCCTTGTACAGCTTTCGTGTCAGCTCGTAAACGACAGCTTACGCAGCACAGCAGTCATGCATTAGCACGTTGCATGCAAATATTTTGCGCGCATCTACAGCGAATATTTGAGACTGCATGTGCACTTTGACTATACTTGAGTAGTAGCGCTCAAACATGCGCGCCAGTGTACTGCGTAATACTGCAGAAATTAGCTGTAGCGTCTCATCTTCATTGTAAACTTTGCTCTTGTGCGCATTGCGTTTGACAGCTTCACAGTGGAGGTAGCTGGGCAAGAAGCAGCGTATATACAGTACGTAGTGGACATTGAAAACCCTGCGCTATGATGTGGATTCGGTGTTTTGTCGCAACTGGATAACAACACAGTCAATAACACAGGCAATACCAGGGTAACACAGTGCGCGAGATCGTATAACACTTTTGCAAATTTTGTACAGTTGACATGGTGTCACGATCCTTGTGGAATACATGTATTGCAGATGCTACTGCTTGCATCAAGCTGCGCTTGTCAGCTAGTAGAGCTGATGTGTCGATCTCTAGCAGGCTTTTAGTACAGTGTGTCTGCTGCTGCTGCTGCTGCTGCTGTTGTTACTGCTGCTCTCAGCACACAACACACGGCGAACTGAGCATCTTAATCGATGGTGATCGTCCCAATCAGCTCAATCACAGCGCCGTCGCTGCTATCATTCCAAACGGTGTGAATCTTCTGCGAGTTTAATGACAGCCATCAACAACCTTCAATTACTGCTCTGCATTACGTCAGAGCCGATGCGATACAGTAGCTTGAAGGGTGAGTGTGCCAGTGAGAAGCACCCTCTCATATACAGCATGCGCGTTGCTCCAAGTGCTGAAATAGTGTGAGTGCTGTATGGAGTAAAGTATTAGCAGTGGTGCTACAACTGCAAGTACACTGACCTGCTCTAGCACCGTTCATGCGCTGAGATCATAATCTAGCAAGGCTTTCGAAGTCTTGCCCACAAGCATGAAGCTAGAGTAAAGCTCTCAGGCCCTCTAGCTAGCGCACAGACGGTTCCACCCAGCATTAGCGAGCTTTACAGCATCTGTTTGCGTACTGAGATCGCACTCAGCGCCACCTGTACGCACCAACTCTAAGGATTGTGACAGAAGAGCATATGGTGGGGTTCACGTATCACCGCTGCATATGGCCTATAATGTACACGAGTGAATGCGTATAAGACTTCGCATGCTTGCAATCCAAGGCGCCGAGGCAGCAGTTGTAGCTGCAGCAACGTCGCAGACAGAAGAAGGAGATTGCGTTCGAAGCAGTGTAGTATATACCTCAGCAACTTCTGCAGGTTGGCACCACCAAGGCACTTGAGCAGCAGAGACTTCAGCTCCTCTTGACTTCCTGCATTCAAGTGGATGATTTCTTCATCCACTGATAAAGCTTGCTGAGTAGGTGACCAACAGTAGGACATTTCGGGGATTGTCGATGAAGAACCGGCTCAGTGCAGAAAACTGCAAGCTGGGTTTTTAGGCCAGCGTTGCAATATTTGTTTCGTGCGAGCAGATGGATGGTGTTAAACTGAAGCGCATCAGAGCAGCCTTGGAGTTTGAAGCTACCAGGAGGAGCTGCTTGCAGGGTCAGACTCTGCACTCAATTCTTGGGTATGTTGGCGCAGGTTCGTTTCTCTTCATCGCAGGAGTGAGCAAGGGCTGGAGGCAGAGCTATGAGTCAGTGGATGGCTGCACTACACCTGACCCAAGATGTCACTGGAATAGCAGCATTCCCCTTGCTCGAACCACTCTGATGAGTGCTGTTTTTGCTTCACCTGCACGAGTGCAACTGGCTGCTACTGGCGAGTACGCGCTGCCTCTACACACTCGGCAAGTGGCATGGCTAGCGGGGCTGCATGGCAGTGTCACAACACTGCAGGCTGCAGCACGGCTAGGCTTGCCATGGCGTAAGAGCCTGCTCAGCGCGATGGCACGAGCTGGCCGCCTTCCTGAGTTGACGTGGGCGTACGTCGCTAAGGTCAAGGCTATGCCTGCAGGCATCACGAATGACGCTGCTGTGAGTGGAAATGTGGAGGTGCTGAAATGGCTGAGGGTCTGTAAACGCAGTATGACGCCAAAGACCAGCACGGCAGCAGCAGCAGCAGGGCATCTGTCAGCCGTCATGTATCTGCACAGCATGTCTTTGTGCGATGCAGAGACGTGCCACGCAGCTGCAGAGAAAGGGCACCTCCCTATCCTCCAGTGGCTGATCCTTAACGGCTGTGATTGGAATGCGAGTGACGTTGCGTGTGGAGCAGCTGCAGCCAACGATATGCCAATGCTGGCATGGTTGAAAGAGCAAGGGGTTGTGTTCAATACTCGGACAATGTCAGCAGCTGCAAGAGAGGGGCACCTCTCTCTCTGTCAGCACCTGCACGCAGAGCAGTGCCCGTGGGACGTACACGCGTGCTATGCAGCAGCTCAGCACCAGCACGTTGACACACTTCGCTGGCTGCGTGAGCACGGCTGTCCATGGACCGCTGCTGCTATCTGCTGGCAGGCGAAGAGGAGCCAGTACTGGAGCGTGCTGCGCTACGTCTTTGAGCCTCAAGGTGGAGCAGGAATGACAGAAGCTGAGCTGATAGAGCAGCTGCACAGTGAGTTTGGCAGAGGAGAATACCTACCACGAAGCTGTTTCAACTACGAGCCTGTGTATGGGTCTGAGTCTGAGTGCTCATCTGCAGTAGAGGATGCCAGCGATGACGATGCTGCTGTGTCCAGCGACCAGGACTAGTGGTGGTGCTGATTTGAGTAAAGGCTGCACGAGTGCCTCAAGGTAAGCAATGATGCAGTATATACTGAATAGTATGGGCAAACATAGGTTCTTGCTGCGCAATCACAGCCGTTGTTTGCTTGTTGCTGTGTTAAAGCAATAAAAGTAGCATCGTAGCTCAGCGTATTATGTACTGCAGTAATTCAACCGCAGTACTTGCGCTGTCTATAAACAGCTTGTGTATGCTATTATTTGATCTATCTGAAATTTCATGTACCATTACTGATGCTGTTCTCAACATGAAATCGTCTGCGCTCAACATGTGCGCTACACGCTGATTGCACATACTTGCGCATGCGGTCATGTAGGAGGGGAACAGCACTTTGGAGAGTCACTTGCTGGGGCTACGCAAGTTCTATGCGCTGTAGTTGTGAACGGTAAGTTAACACTAAGTGATGCTACTAAGTACATTGCCTTTACAGCACAGTGACACGCGTGCCATGCAGTAGCAGCGCTAAGGCTGTTTGTTTATGTAGCTTTTGTGCACTCTCTAGTAGAGTGGTGCATAGAGACAAACAATCATCGAGCAATATTTGCAGCTAGTCTGTCTATGCTGTGGCTGCTTCGCTCAATCAAGTCAGGCACAGAGACGCTTTGCTGAGCAGTACACAGCACACATACCACTATGCTTGCACTAACACGCATATGATCTTGTTTGCATGGTAATTCATCGCACACACAGATCACAGCATGTCTTATGCAAGCTGTTATGGAGACATTTGAATAGCACCATACAATATGCACATCTGGTCATCATTGTGTGGACTATAGGGTAAGTACGCCATAGTATTGTGGCGTAAAAACTATTTGTATGTACATGACATATAAGTATATGTAGTCTTGATAACTTGTCTATAAGTGGCTGCTCATGCGTGCTGCCATTTTACACGCAAACAGTTGTTGTACACCTACAGTACCATTATCAACAATCATTACACAAATCGCTGCTGCCTCACCGTGCTTCATGGTGCACACCTGCGCTTATGAGCCAGCAGCTATCAGTATATCTATGTTGCAGATACTTTTGCTAAGCAGCGCGACAGCATTTGCTTACTGGGAGCGCATGCACTCATTATGAACGTGAGCGTCCGTTCTGCAATCATGTACCAACATTGCTATACTGCAGGTTGCTAAGGCTGAGAGCATGGCAAGCAGCAACGAGGACTGAGGGATGTGAGCAGTACCAGCAGCAGCAGTAAGGGCCCCCAGCCGCGCGTTGAATCAAGGTTTGCATGCCGAGTCGCTGCTACGTCTTGTACCATCATAGCAGTCTACCAGCTTGACAATGAGCTCGCTAGACCACAACAATAACACAACAAATGACCAAGCAAAGCATGCACAGCTTCTCCCGGGTGCATGTTGAAGTTCCGTCTGTCTGTCTGTGCACTTTTTTTCATCACTCAACACCTCTCATCTCTCATCTCACGACGTGCTGCACGTCGAGCTGCGGCTCTCGATGCTTTATGCACGCAAATCAGAGCTTGAGAAGCTGCTGACAGGGATGGTACCGATCTAAGATGGCATTCTGCAAACCAGAATAGAGCCTGTCAACTTGAAGGCTTGATGAGCGTTTCCACAAAGTCATCGCTTCGATCGTTTGGATGCTGGAAGATCGAGCGCTGATACACGATCTCGTTGAAAGCGGCGTTTGACGGTCTGTTCTCGTTGCACCGCAGCGAGCTCAGCTTTTGAAAGCAGAAGGAAGATCTTGTCATCATCTTGTGAGTTGGAAGGACATCCGCACACTCCGTCTGACTACAACATCCAGAAGGAGAGCAGCAGCATCTGGCACGAACACATCTTTGTCAATGTGAGTTCTCACTGGCATAAAGTTTCAATGTAGCTCAGCTGTTTTACATCGGGCTTGTGCACACTAGCATATCCGTAGTATACTACGTGTACTTGAGTTCTCCTGATGAAGTGTGCGCTGCTCATGCAGTGTACTTACTGCTGATAGCTTCCTGAGTGCACATGACCGTATGCTGCTGCAATTGCTGAAGACAGCATGTGGTGGTACAAGTACTGGTAGCATAAGCGGTGCTTTTGCGTACACTACCCAGCTTACCTATATCATACAACACCACACCAATAAATTACACCTCGTCTCGTACTAATAGCAGCGCTGACTGGCAAGATCATCACTCTTGATGTTGAGCCATCTGACACCATTGACAATGTGAAGTCAAGAGCCTGAGGGCATCTCACCTGCCCAGCAGCGCCAGATCTTTGCAACTAAGCAGCTTGAAGTTGGCCGCACTCTGAGTGACTACAACATCCAGAAGAAGAGCGAGAGCACCTGGTGCTGCGTCTGCGTGGTGGTATGCAGATCTTTGTCAAAAGTAAGTTGCATACACTCATCACTTCACACGATAGTTCATGTCTTGTTCGCTGTCAAGCTACTCAATAGGACATCGCGTTCGTGTATGTATAGCGATTACATAACTGGGCAGTGTGTGCAGTGTTTACTGTGGCTTTCGCTTCAGTAGTGGCAGTACTCATCAGTAGCGCTGTTAGATAAGTAGTTCCAGCAGTAGTGTTATATGAGTACTTGGTCAAGAGCTAATCTCATCTTGTCTGATCTTCTTTACACTTCTTCATCAACGCAGCTTTGACTGACAAGCCCAGCACTCTTGTTGTTGAGCCATCTGACACGACAGATAACGTGAAGCAGCAGATCCAAGACAAAGGGTCAGAGTGCTAGTGCCAGTGGACATGGTCTGCTGTGGTCAATCGAGGATCTGCGCATCATCATCAACTGGACGAGTAAGTTCATCATCATTGTTACTACGCTGCTCATACAGTGCGAGTGTAGCTTTTACTGTTATCACCATATGTAGTAGTTGACACGTGTTTACATGTAACTTAGCGGTACTTGAACACTCAAGTCAACAACATCAAGCAAGTTTTCGCACAGTGTGCTTAGTGGCATCAGCTCTGCATGCATATAGCCGTACAATACTGTAAGCATTCGTCACAGTAGTGCACATTCATACTGAAGCTGTAGCAGGAGTAGTGCTGTGATGTACAGTATCATTGTTTCAAAAGCCCTACACACGTATGTCATGCCTACCTAACATGTGCACGCTATCACACTGACGTATATACGCCCTCTGTCGTTGACAATTACAGCTCTGACTGGCAAGACTATCACTCTTGATGTTGAGCCATCTGACACCCTTGACAACGTGAAGTCCAAAAGCCTGATTCTTGCTGGCAAGCAGCTTGAGGATGGCCGCACTCTGAGTGACTACAACATCCAGAAAGAGAAATCATGCTGCACTTGGTGCCCCGTCTGCGTGGAGGCATAGAGATCTACAACCAGAGTAAGTTGCTTTACATGCTATTGTTCATGTCTTGTAGGAATGCTAGCTCTTCGTGCGGTGCACGTGTAGCCACTACTACTACTAGTACTTACGCGCACTTAGTGTCCTTAGTGTCATCAGCCCCGCATAGGCGCAGCCGTCCACTGCTGCAGGCATTCACGACAGCAGTGCGCACAGTAGTACTATAGTTGTAGTAAGCGTAGTGCTTCTGTGTGTAGTTATTGTTTCAGAAGCTCTGCACATATATGTGATGCTTACCTAACATATGCATTCTGTCATACTGTTGCTGATATTCGCAGCTTTGACTGGCAAGGTCATCACACTTGGCAGGACTCTGTGGCGCTATACAGGCCTAAGCTTTACTGGTAAGCAGCACCACAATACTGATGCTGTGACATTGAAACACATGACTGCAGATTGCACGCATGCTATGCAGCACTTTTGTATCTGCGTTCACGATCGTGTAGAGCACAGAGTAGAGTTGTAGTAGCTCTAGTAGCAGCGGTGCTTGTCTATGCAGTCTTGTTGTTTTAATTTCCAACACCAGTCACCTCGCGTGATTCCTTTTACGAGTGCCTCCTGATTGCTCACCGTGTGCATATCATGCTTTGCTACTACGACGCAACTTAACATGTTGCTCATCAATGCATGCACACTATGCTTGCCTTGTGCGCATGTCCTCATCCAACAGCACCACTACATAGCAAGCCAGTCCTTAATGCGCCAGACAACTTCAAGCGCTGCAGCAGCAGGTACATACATCAACAAACACTAGCAGCAAAACACAGCAATTGCAGTAGATGTACAAAATTGTATTATGCTCGTAGTACCACTAACACAAGCACTAACGGTACAAAGCTCGTAACTCTCATGACAGAGGCTGTACTCCCCCGCATGCCTTGTGTGCGCCCCTTGTAAGCCCTATGTGCTGTCAAGTGTAGTCATGCTGCTACATGTTTACTCACTAGTACCCTGCTGCTGCTTGCTGCTCCTCTGTGTCTGGCTGCTCCTTCCTTGCAGTCCGCAGGCGCTTAAGCCTACCACCAAGCTTCTTCGAGCTGCTA
>AXNI01002561.1:0-11862 GCA_000498555.1 Heterococcus sp. DN1 | reverse complement strand
ATGCCCTGCGCATGCGCCAATATACATTCACAGATTACTTCATGCGTTGTCGCTATGATCATCCTGCAATGCTGCGCTTCAATGCTTGTTTGTATGCTTGATGTTTGTACAATAAGCAACTTGATAATGACGACATGCAACGATAGGACATAGTTCGTGCTGTGCAACTTTGCATGAGTCATTGTTATCATTGCAGCATGTGCGCGTGAAAAGTGTATGTTGCTTTGCAACCACTACAACTGCGCTGCTAGTGCCGGGCTGATCCGCTATAAGATGCTTTGTGTTACACACCATGCGCTTTCAACTGCTATGTACACTGATACTGCTAGCTAACTTGCTACACTACTGTTAGAACTACTGCATATGTTTTCAGAAAGCATAGTAAGCTCCATCGCGCATGTAGATACTAAACTCTTGCTGCATGTCTTGTAGAACCTCTTGTACTATACGCACTGCACTTGTCTTTTGCTGCTGCTGTTGCTGTGCTAACTGTGGCACACTGCTCATGATATCAGCTATAGTAACACCCTTGTTGCCACTGAACATAGATTGTATTAGCGGTGCAAGGGATGCCTTTGTTACTGCTACTGTTGATACTGCTGTTGTGTTTGCAGGTTGTAATGGCTGCAATGCCCTTGATGCGCTACTAGTAGCAGCAGCAGTGCTGTTATTGCCATAGCTAGTGTTGCTGTTCTTGTTGTTGCTGTTGTTGTATGATGGTGTATACAGTGAAGAACCACCTGTAATTACATACACACGATATACAATGTGCATAATGTATGTCAGCGCAACGTTTAAGAGTATGAACATATAAGCTGAAAGTTTCAGCATACGCAATGAGCATGCATATCAGCAACCTGCGCATGATTTCTGCAGCAACACTACACGCGTGCTGCATATATGATCATTAGTACTGTTAGGGTTTACCTGCAGTAGAGCTTTGACTCATACTGCTGTTGCTATTGTTTGTTGTTGTAGGTCCATATTTAGCACTTTTACTGCCTCTGTTAACTGACTGTGTGCTGTATGGCAACGGCATCTGTGGCAACTGCCGCTTCTTACTTGAACTAACACCACCACTAACACTAGTAATAGCTGCATTCAGCGCAGTAGCTGCAGCAACAGTAGCATTGCCAGCAGCAACAACAGTCCCAGTAGATGCAGCTATGTTAGCTAGCATACTAGCAGCACCATTACTATGTGATTGCTGCTGCTGTGGTGATAGTCCTAGAGCACTAGCACACTGTGCTAACAGCGGTGCTTGCATCTGCTCTAGCTGCTGTAGTGCTGCTTGCTTCTGGGCTACACCAGCAGCAGTGCTGCAGTCAATGCGCCTCATTGTGTCAGCTGCAGCAATCATTCTATCAAACGATGCTATAGAAGCTTCAACGTATGCTTCGCGCTGTTGCTTGGTTACTGCACTGTGCTGCTGTTGTGGCTGCTGCTGCTGTGGTTGCTGCTGTGGTTGCTGTTGTGCTGTAGGTATACTCAATGCATATGATGGTAGTACTGTGCTGTGTACTGCATCAAACCGCATCTTAGACAGTAGTAGCCTCATCTCATTGTATGCATCAGTGCTGCAGTACACATAGCAGCACAAGTATCACATGAAAATTAGAACAAAGCTACACTGCAAAACCAGTGTAAGCTGCATGTATACACATACAGTAAGACCATGCATGCTGTGGCTGCTCGCAAAGCTATTCAATAAGATAACACGTACACTGCAGTGCGTGCAAGAATAGCATTTACTGCTGCGATAGTTACAGTTTTGATTGTTTTTAACCGTTACCTTGTGCCCTCTGGTAACTGGTCAAACACAGGTTTCAGTTTCATAGTAACGTCCAGTGGATTTGAACCTGCTGCTGCAATTGCTTGTTCAATAGCTTGAAGTTTAGTGGTATCAAGTGCAAGTCTTTGAAGATTCCATTCAATATCGGCGCCTTTTTTAATGCAGTCAGCAAGTTTGCCCTGTACTGCAGTGACAGACACTTTCCATGTGAATGGTTGCTGTGCTATCTGTTGCACTGTTAAGCCACTCTGGTACAGCTGATGCACCTGTAGCACAAGTATAACAGTATTTGCACGACAGTATGTTTGGTCAGTATGGTAGCATAACACAGCAGCATGCAGTGAAGTATGTAAACTTGTATGTAAGCGTACAAGTGCGAATTCCAGCTGCACATACAAGACTGGGTCAAAGCGCAGTAGTTCGTAGCGACTATGCATAGCTGTGACCTCTGAGTACTGATGCATGCGTCAACTATTGCTCAGCTCCGTTCAACCCTGCAACTGAATTGACACAACATGACTTGTATGATACACACAAACAATGCAACGTTCAATATATTGAAGTTATACCTCTGACTCAGCCTTTGACAGTCCTTCTGGCTGCCCTTTCGGCAGAACCTGAAGAGCTGCTTTCGGTTCAACTCGTTGAAGTTCTTCCAGCAGTGGCTGGTTTGTGCTCAGGCTCAGTTCACTGCACACTTGCTGTACTGCTGTGAGTATCTGCTTGCCATACTGCTTGAGCTGATGATCACTGATGCCTGGCACACGTCGTAGCTGTTGCATGCTGTCTGGCCGTGCTTGTGCTAGCAGCAGCGTCTCTTTGCCACCGATGATGTGGTAGGGCATTACACCAAACTGAGCCGCCAACTGCTTTCTGTTGAAGTTTGCACAAAGTTCATATATTGTTGAACATGTTGTTAGACTCTAAGATTTTCGTGTATACACTTATGTGTGCGTGATGATACATGTATCCTGACTACTGATGTACAGTGCTTAACTACATTCTGTATACATTAGCATTGCTGCTGAAAGGCGATGTAGCTCATAGTAGTACGTGCGGTAATGGAGCATGTGGTCACGAAGCCGTAAGCAGTATACAATGCAGTATCATAGTACACTACAATACGACTGATAAATGTGATCAAGCGAACGCGTAAGCAGCACATACATACAAACAGTAACGTAATACGCTAAATATGAGTGATGATGCTATGATGTTATATGCTTGCTTGCTTTAGTATGTCTAGTTTGTCTTGCACAGCTTTAACTTCAGGTGGTAGCTCAGGCTCTACTGGCTTAGCAACAGCTGTTCGTTAACACGTGTGGAAAAGCCATAAGAAGTACACGTATATGCATAAACTGATTGACAACATCAGCCAGAATTCGTATATATTCTTACATTGAATCAAGCACTGACTAGCTTTTGTTACTCAAGAACTCATGCACTATAGACAGTACCATTGCATACTGAGCGCCTCGAGTGCGGGAAGTATACTGGTATGCCAAAAAAATAAATTCAAGGCGTTAAAAAGTGATCAATCTCAATTACGTACCTTTCTGAATAGCACTTTGGAACATTGAGTTGACGTTCACCATCGCTGCACTAGCACTGCCGCTACCACTACTGCCACTGCTATAGTTAGCTGCAGCTGCCACACGTGCTCTACACAGCTGCACTGCATTAATAAAGTCCAGTGGAGGTTTGAAATTGCCGGGTAACAGTGCAGAACTGTCCCTAAGAAATTTCATTCCTACATCTGATACTCTGTATGTTGTGGCATGCTTGTTGCTGCTGCTGCTGCTGCCACTGTATGTGTTCTTGTTTACTTGTAGGTAGTTCAGGGGGTTTGCTGTACATACAAGCATCACCTATGCATGCATGCACACATATAGTGTGTGCATATAGTGCATAAAGCAGAAGTATATATGAGACGGATGTCATTGACAGTATATACGAGCGCGCCCTGATTATCATGCAGTTTGAGTGGCACGTACATATTGTAGTCACGACAGTACACAGTCTTACATGCTGCATTGTACACCTAACTATACAGTTATGTATACGTACTCTGAACTATACAGTAGGTAGCATCGCACCATATTTACTGTATATATGTATATATATTACAACTAGTGCATCTACGACCTAAATGTGCTAGGTACATACTTACGATTAGGTCTCCCTTCGCTACTGCTTTCTTAACGTTTGGAACAAAATACTTGAAATTTTTCTCAGAATTTTACCTCTTTCCAGTATTTCTCATTTCTACCATCGCCCTTGCCTTTACCATAGCATGCTAATGTTTCTGCATTCCGTACCTATTCATGCACATACGAGTACGCAACATGAGCATAAGCACAACCTACCACATTTCCGTCAGAAACGATTGTGCTGATGAGCAGTAAAGTATATGAACTCCATGGGAACATACACAATGTTGCAAATACTATAAACTGGATTGCACGATTGAAGCAGCTGAAACAACTGCGTATACTGATAATATACTACATGCGGTGATGTACTGCTATTGAGTATGCAGCATACCTTTGATAGCAGTTTGTCACTTTTGCTGCCTAATAGTGCTAGTATAGGTACTGTTAGACCATATTTACCCCCTGTCTGGCGTACTGCTTCTAGCGCTAACCTGTAGTGTCAGATTTGCAGCAATGATATATACAATTGACCGTCTGAATTAGTGTAGCCATGATCTTAGTGCGGTGCATTTCAGACTATGTGCTAAAAAGCTGAGCAGTAATAATTCAGACTACTGCTACTGCAGCTACTCCTTACTACTACTGCGAACAACTGCGACACATGCTAAGCAACATATACTACGTGACTTAAATACTTGAGAGCCTGCGCAAAAGTGCAAGCATAACACAAGTAAACATATGCATGAAGTGCACACCCACTGTATGCATACCTGATTAGTCTGCAGTATTCAGTTGAATCCTCAGCTGTGATTGGGGTACTAGAGCACCTGTCACAGTTATCACAACCTTCACATTTACTACTCAGTTCTTCATTGAAGTAGCGCAGCAGTAGTGCTCTGTGAACATGTGCAAACATACGTAAGATCAATAGCATCAGCAGCAAATGTGTGATACATTTGTTAGCTACTACATGTGTTCAGCTCAAACAAACACCATTGTATGCGATGTATATAGTGCTGGCGTTAGCACACTACAGCGCATTCGTGTCAATATATTCAAGATGCACGCTGAGTGCATGCATACAGTGGTCATGCTGTATATGCATACTGTATATGCACATGTGTGCGCATGCATAGTATGAGAACAATGAGTTTACCTTCTGCATTCCCCACTGTTAGCAAATGCTTCCATTTCTCTCAGTAACTCATCTTTTCTTACACGTAGTACTTCCTTCTGCTGGCGTGACTGTGCACAGTGTTGTAAGAGCGTAAGGGATTGTTATGCAAAGTCATCACAAGTAAAACATGTAGAGTTAGCAAGATTGCCGCAAGCAATGATGTAGCATCCTTGTATGTGTTCGGTAAAGTGGTGCTTGCGTGCACAACACATTTTACTTTACTTGTGCCCATTGTTACACATTCTTTTGCAAGCGTGTATATATGTAATACACGCATATATATATATATATATATATATATAGTACGCCATATACCACATACTGTATACAATGCGTAGTCAGTTACATGTGCAGTTATTCACATTGCATTTGTATATATATTTATATAACTGTATACCTCTTGATCTTCTTGTGATAGCATGAAGTCAGGTCTACCATCATCATTAGCATTATCCTTATTCATTATGAATCTCAGTCTGTTCACATCATCACTTTTGTACAGTAGCACTGCTTTTGATGGTAACCCATCTCTACCAGCACGACCTATAGCAATCAATAGCATGCAACATTGTGTATACACACATAGATGTGACACAGAGTACGTAATTGGGGCTTTGCACATTATTGACATCCGTACAGTACTCCTAACTAAGCGCATTGCCCATAGCATATACAAGACATTACGTGCATTGTCGTGCAGCGCATGCAGCATTTGCACTTTATTGGACGATGCCGGCATGTACACAGTGCGTAACTATGATTTGTAGTTGCAGTGCATACATGATGTTAAGAATGATACTGTGCAGTGTCTGCATGCATAGCGTAATCACTAACGCTACAACTAGTACTGGTCGTATATGTGCTAACCTGTTTGTTGATAGTATGCTTCAATAGTCTGTGTTAAGCTCCAATGAATCACTGCTCGCACATCAGGCTTATCTGTTTGTACATACATACACACGTATACGTATATAGAAAATACCAACATTGTACAAAAAGACAATGTGCGCAAGTGCAGTCAAAGCCTGAACACTCAGCGAGCTGCAACGACATATCTCAATGAGAACAAGGTTATAGCAACATGACACTTGGTAAACAAATGGTTTGTAGGGGATACAGCGTAGTAACAGTCACAGTTACAGTGTGACGTTTTGTTTTCACGCACCTATGCCCATGCCAAAGCTTAGTGTAGCTACGATGACACGTATCTTATCCTTTTGAAATGCTTCTTGAGCTTCTGTCCGCATCTGCAACCAGTACAGCGCACACACACATATGAATGTACAATAGCAGAAATGCATGGACATCACATACAGTCAGCAGAATATTGGTTGTTGTGATGGCAATTGCAGTTGCACGCTGGACAGTATACAAGCTAAACTCATCAGTTACGTGGCAAAGCACACAGTATAAGCTCCAAAACGCAGTATTATGCCATAAAATTGTGATCACATCTTCAAGTAGTTGAACTTACTTGAGGTGTCATTCCACCATGATATGCCGAAGCAGGTATATTGAGCCTATTGTTAAGTGTAAAGGCTATCTCCTCTGTCTCACGCCGTGTCATCGCATACAATATCGCACTGTACAGCAACAGCATTAGTGCGCATGTACAAGTGGGAACAACACAAACATATGGCTTGTTATGACAATAACATGCTGCAGATATTGCTAACTATGCATGCTTCATGCAGCAATCATTACTGCAGTACATGCTGCATGCGAGTATTCAGCTTGTACATGCACAAACACAAGATTTCAGCACAACTGGCTGCAAAATGCAAGTAGTTGAAGTTGTCAGTTACCTGCCAGTTACACCTTGAAGTGCTTGCTGCAGCAGTGCTTCTGCATTGTCATGACTGCGCTTAACAGCAGTGTAGTGTATGTTAGGCCTATTGAAGGTTGTCATCATTACTAATGGATTCACAAGCCCTAGCTTTGACACTACCTATATTTATGTACATATATACACATAGTTAACAATATCAGCAGTAGTGTATAGAGCGGTAGTGCAGTGATGATGTGATACACAGCAGCGTCAAAAAAAAGATTGTTATACATATGATAGCGATGTGTCAACGTCTACTGCAGCACGCACTGTATATCAACATGACTGTGTCGTGCAGCACAGAACTCTGCTCAAATAGATCTACAATGCTGAATATCAGCGTACACAGTATCAAGCTTCTGTATTGTTAAACCGACCTCTTGTTGAACTTTTTTAGTAGCAGTAGCTGTCAAGCACATGATTGGTACATCTTGGAACCACTCCCTGCACACAACAGTTACAGCAAGTGTTACAGTTACAGATAACAGTAGCGCAAGACACACATAGAAAGCGTATGCAGACACAGTGCATGCAGTTGCTAAACGAGGCAATCTTATGGCTAGTGGCATTATCTGACTGTCTGACTCACAGCAGCAGTAGTCATACACATGCATACTGCATGCATGTAAGATGTTAATGTAAGTTACCTGAGCCTGCCAAGATTGAGATATTCATTACGGAACTCATGGCCCCACTCACTGTTAATAGCAAAAGCACACATATAACGAAGAAAAAAAAAACACTATGACGAGAGATGGTCTTCATGCTACGCACATCACAACGATACGATTTGCGCATGGATACTCGTTGCAGTGAAAGCGGCTGTGCATTGGTTTTTGCACGCATATACAAATGCAGTACAGCACAGTATTGTAAGTTAATGGACAGCATGACACTAGTAGTGTTTGGTACTAGTGAGTTAGTGAGTTACCTAACACAGTGCGCCTCGTCAATAGCAAACATCTGCATAGACAGCAAGGCCACACCAGCAGAAGCAAGCACAGAGTCAATGATAACTGCTGTTGACATCATAGTCGACGCTGAAACAACGCACACTAGTCACTGCGTGCCACTATCAGTAGTACTACAGTGCACACTGTCATGCATGCAGCTGCATGCATAAAGCACTATTTTATAGTTAACTTATATAATTACATACATAATAACATACCAATAATCCAGGTCCTTGATGTAGTTGCTGTAAACCATGCTTCCAATTAGCTAACTTTTCAGGTGTGATGTAGACTAAACTGTAGACACCATTCACTATCTCACTCTCTAGATTACTATCATGGCCAGCCTACATAGCAGTGGTTGCACGTAAGTTTAGTCAGTGTACGTTTACACAGTGTGCATGCCATAAGTTCAACAGTATCTGACTTGTACAAGGCACACTGAATCAGTTGACGTGCACGATGCCATCATGATAAGTGGTTGTGCCTAACACAGCCATTAAATCAGACCGGTTATGTGATGCATTTTTTGCAATATCAGAAGTCATTGCAATTCATTCGGTGCAAATATGTAATACTGACAGTGTATGAGTACATGCGCACCTTGAGTGCACATGCGGCAACACCATTATTCTGTAGTGCTGTGACTTGATCATGCACTAGTGATACAAGAGGTGAAACTACTATTGATACTGGGCCACAACTGCCAGCTGTCTGTGCAAGCTGTACACAAGGAAAAGTTAAAGGCAAGCATGTTGAAGTGCATAGTGTCAGCAATGCAGCATACGCCACACTGTATGGCGCATCATTCAAACTGCTTATTGCCCATTGGAAATAGGGCAGCTATAGTAACCATCGATAGCTATTAAATGCAGCTGGTTCGCCAACAGAACAAGACAGGCAACAACATACAGCTACCAGAGGCATCTGGCAGCTAACTAAATGCGTCGAATGTGAGTAGTAATGTGACAATAGTATTCGTGCTGATTGAGGTACACAATGTCGCAATGTTGACTGACACTCACCCTTCTAGCGTGCACAGCAGGTAGCTGATAGCATACAGACTTGCCACTGCCAGTAGACATTAGCACAAAGGTGTCTCTACCATTCAGCACAGCCTTCTCATAATAAAGTATTACACAGAGAAAGAAGACAGATGCATATGTTTAACACAAACTGCTTCAACGAGCTTCATGCATTGCGCACGGTGAACAAGCTATAAACTATGTGTGCTGTCTTTGAAAGATGCAAAGCAAGCAAGGTCGTGCGTTGCAAGGAGCATGCCATCTCATTGATGCACTGATTGCTGGTCCAAGCCGAGACACTTTACATCGTAGAGAATGACTGTGCCGTACCTCAATCACATCTTGCTGCCCTGATCTGAAAGCCTTGTGTCCCCAGACATGCTGCAGCGTTGCTTCTAGCTGAGCTGCATGCCCGCCTCCAGTACAGTCAATGGGATTGCTGCTGCTGCTGTTCGCCTTTGCCATGCTTGCCATTAAGCAGGCACACCAAATTTCGTCTTAATACACTGAAAAGCTAAACAGTAGGGCCTCGCAGCCCTCGAGCCTCTGCCGTTTACGAAAACACACAATGAAAATGGCGCGAAAACGAGAGTTTGAATGACTTTTTCACTCGTTTGGCTGCTGCTTCTCCAAAAAGCTCTCTACACACTTCAGGTAATGATCACACAAAATTTGGTGCCCCCTTCGCTTTGATTCTCGCAAAGCTTTTTGCATGCTGAAAGATTTTTGATCTATGTGGTCTCTGTTGCGCTCCTGCACTTGCAGCAACAAGCATTGCTATGGACACTATAGAAGCACCTCCAGCTGCTCTCCTGCAGCGGTCGCTGAGTGCTATCACTGATAAGCTAGGAAAGTTCTCAAAATGAGACTGCACAACAACTGGCGCAGATATCACACGCGATTACTGCGTTGCATGGAACGCCAGTCAGCCAAGCGACCTGTAAGACAGATGTTATTGGCAGTGCAATGGCAGTTGCTCAAGTGCAACATAGGCACCAACGTGCTCGTAGATCAGATGATCAGACTCCAGTTTTGGCACGAAATGAAGTGCTTGATACGGTATTCGGCCTTGTTGGTGTTGGTGACTACTACTATGTAGCTGGTGTGTGCAGAAACTGGCGAGGCAGGTACTTGACACTATGCGAACAGACAACACAAAAGAAGCATCTGAAGTTCAACACAAGTCGCAAAAACATAGTAATGACAGCAGCCAGACTACAGCTAGCACTAGACGATGGTGGTACTATTGAACAGTTGGCAAAAAGTGAATGGAATCTAGCTGATGCAATCGTTAACAAATCAGTGGAACCTATTGCAGTACTGTCTTTAGCCAGAGTGTATGGGCTGCAGTGGGGCGAAAGTCTGACTCAGACAGCTGCTTGGGACGAGAAGTTTGAGCTGCTGAAATGGCTGATCAAATGCCCTCTGGATCTTGAAACGATACTAGATGAAGACATCTGCGACCCTGTTAAACTGGACCACTTTAAGAAGCTGCGTGCACTGGCCCTTGGCCTATCAAGCAAGTGAGTGAGCTGATGGAGTGCGCCGCTAAGAACGACGAACTTGACACTGCCAAGTGGTGCCGTGAACAAGGTGCAGCATGGCCTTCAGAATTCATTGGGATGTACAACTGCTGGTCTTGGAGGTGTGTACAATGGGCATTAGCTAATGGTTGTATGTGGGCTGGTTGGAGATGTCAAGACTTAGCTCCACAGCCTTATGCGTGTGGTTCTGATGGTGCTGAGCACAGTGATGATCATGTGATCCTGTTTTCTGCCGAAGGAAGATTGCAATGGTCCTGTTCCAGTGGGCACATGAGAACGGGTGTCCTTGTACATGTGGTGCAGCAGCAGCAGCAGCAGCAGTAGCAGTGTAGCAATTGCAGCAGCAATGAGCAGGCCATCTAGGTGATCATACACTTTATAGTAGGCATCGTATTGCATTTTCATATATATATATGACGCTTGTGCTAGGTGCATCACTGTTAAGACGGGCAACACTATATTAGTACACAATGACAGTAACACTACCACTATGGTACTGTCCATGCACATGCAACTATGTAGCATAAGTTCTGATGTAGTATAGATAATAGTATAGATACACTACTTGTGCAAGAAGACACCCAGTAACACTTACCACTGCATACACAGGAGTATATATGTATATGGAGTACAGTGTAGGTACATTGGTTTAACAAGGAGACACTCAGTAACGCTCTCACCATATATACTGGTAGTAGTGCGCATATGCCTGCATTGAGCTTTGAGCTCTACACATGCAAACACACTTGTATGTATACATATAATAGGTGTAGTGAACTAAACTGGGTTACACACCAAAACACAATGAAATGATAGTTTCACCGCCACAATACGCTGATGTACTCAACTCTCTTATGCGCAGTTGCTTGCATCATGATCATGCATTCAGCTTCCTTATTGTGCTACAAGAAGTTGCAGCAGCATGCATTTGTATGCAGTATAGAAAAAAAAATAAAAGCACAGCAGAAGCAACACATTTAGCAAGACAAATCAAGTAGGCAAATCATACTGGTAACATTGCTGTTGTCATACTGGTAACATTGCTGTTGTCATGTTCAATAGTCTCAGCATTGCATCATGTGCATGCTGCGTACATGCTATGCTGCTGCTGCTGCGCGTTGCTGTAATTGGAAAACCTCATTCTTGCTGTGAAACACAACACATTCATTCACACATAGTAACTCTCTTTTCTGCTATAGCCCTGAATACATCATAGCAGTTGTTAGTGCCTGTAATAGTAGTGATTGCTACTGCTGCTGCTGCTGCTGCTACTGCTTGACACTATGCTGTTACCGCTGCTGGTTTAGTTGCTGCTGCTGCTGTTGATGATTGCTGTCTTGGCTTGATCTTGCCTGCTACTGCTGCTTCCGCTAACTGCTGTGCGCACAGC
>AXNI01002550.1:0-19107 GCA_000498555.1 Heterococcus sp. DN1 | reverse complement strand
TGTGTTACATATTGGCTATCGTAACGCAATGTATAAGTGTCTATATGGTACGGGCACAAAGAAAAGCGGCAGCAACAGCAGTAACAGCAGCAGTTGCAGCAGTAGTGGCAGCAGTCTTAGGCTGGTGCATATGACTACACAACACATATGATGAGCATAGGCCTATTGTACGGTGTAGTAGCTCGTGTGGAAGCAGCAGCACTGCTAGCATCAACAGCAGCAGCAGCTACAGACAGCAGCAATGGCAGCAGCACAAGCAGTGACAGCAGCAGCACACGCAGCAGCAACGCGCTCAGAGTACTTGCTCACTGCAGTGAAGCGCACTACAGCATGAGTGCTAGCTGCAGCCAGACCGACAGTGCTTAGTACTGCGGTAGATTAACACGCGGAGGAACTTTGAGAGGATCTCTGTAGGCTTGCGCCGTGTTTACAGAAGCTGTTGAGGTGCGGTAGCAGCGAGCACTGTGTGTGCAAACGGTCAGTGGACTGTCACACTGCTGGTGTTGTGTATCCTGTTTGAGCTGCAGCACTAGCGCAGTGTAATTAAGTCAAGCACATATGCATACTACGTTTATGTGGACTACTGCTACGTAACAGTGTCAACACGTGTACTTGCTTGTTGGTTCTGACAATCGCTTTGTGTGGACACTTTAAGCACACGCGCATGATCATATGAACACCTTACGCAGAGCCTGTCGTGGTGCTACCAATTAGTAGAAGCACTACTACTATTAAATATACCACACAATGTACTATCAGCGAAAGCGTGCGCTCAAGCTGCGCACACGCTGTGTGGCACCGCGTTGGCACGCGCTGCACACGCCAACCGTTTGGTTCAACTGGTTGCACTTTTTGTGCTCCAAGCATCATTGAGCTGTGCAGTGTAGCTTGCTAATTGCAATGAGATCTAAGTGTGCGCTGGTGGCGCTGGCGGTGCCGGCAGCGAGTTTCTCTGGTTGGTAGAGTCAACTTGTAAACTATTGAGAACACGCACGCCTGGCTCGAGTTGATGTTCGTTCTGCTGCAGTCGGCACTGCTTTACAAGCTCAATGCAGCTTCGCAAGTCTGCGTGCTCGGTTTGCTGGTAACAGCTGAAGAAACGCGAACTGCGAATGCAGGCATACGTTGAGCTCTCGTCACGGTCAGACGGTTTGCGTGCAGACAAACACTGTAGCTGCTCTACTGAGAAAGCATAGTGCACTGCATCGCCCTTATCAAGTCCTAACCTAGAATCATAATTTGCTTCTCTGTTGACATTTTTGTACTGCTGCCACAGTCTCACATGGCATAGCTCACAGAGTGACAAGCATGTCAGCTAGTAATAATAACTGGCAGCAACAGAGCAGTAGTAGGAGAGATCTGTTTGGCCAAGGAGCAACAGCAGCAGTGACAGCAGCAGCAACTCTAGCAGGCGTGGCTGTGCCTATCGATGCACTGGCTGACGCTGAGCCGCAAGAGTATTCTCTTGTCAATGAGCGCATCTTTGACACTTCGAAGTGCAGGTCAGTCTTGCAGATACAAGTATGGTGTAGCGCGGCACTGCAGCAATCAGCTGAATTGTATAGCTGTGTAGAGCACAGTCTTAACTTTTTTTGATAGTGTTTTTAGTATAGCATTAGTTTGAATAGCATACGGTAGGTTTGAATAGCATACGTCAAGTTCGTGTGTCGCATTTGTAACATCAGATTGGGACTGCAAAGGGTTTTCTCAGCTGTAGAACACCAGCTGCAGCTCTTCACTGTGTACTGCAAATGTTCGCAGCTGCAGCAATTGTGCAAGCAGCAACATGTAGACACTGCGCAATCCAGTGCGCTTATCATACCATGTATATATATATATATATATCACTTATATTGTTTTATTACACCAGCTTTCTGCCAGCAACGCCAGAGAGGCTGATCAGACCAGGCTGGCTAGATGATCGTGCAGGAACTGGTGCAAGCAGTATGCTAGTGTGTGCAGGAGAAGAGCATGACCATCCACTACATCATAGGATGGAATTTAACCTGATCAAAGCTGTGCATGGCCTCACACAGGTATGTGCAATCAGTAACAGCTTGTAGCATTGTTCGTTGTATCGCGGGTATGTGTGTGTGTGCAACACGTATGTTATGTTGTTGGCGGAAGTGCTACAGTTCAGCTGATAATTGCAACAGTTATAACAGCGCTAATAGTGATTGCACAAATAATAGCACTCATAGGAAGTCACACTTCCCACAACAGCATTGATGCATCTACTTCACTATGTGCGCGATGTTGTGCTTATATGTGCAAGCTACAACTAGTGGTGTACTAACAGTGCTTCTTAACAGACTCCACCAGTACGATACTCTGGACTTATTCTAGATATACTTTCAACTCTGTGCTGTACCACAATGTCTGCTCTACTCCAGCACGTTGATGCAGACGCAAACGAACCAATGGCAGTTGGGCTAGAGATGTTCTATAGGCAGCACCAGAAAGCCCTTGATCGCTATGTATATGTACATGGCTCACTTGGCCTGCTCAAGCTTGAGACTGCCTGGGACAGCACATGGGGGTAAGCTCAGCTTGCACTACTTCAAACGTCTGTACTATGTCGCTTTAAACAGCACGCGCGTAGTTTTTGCGAAAGGCGCACATAGTTGTATACTTGGTAGTTGTGCAGCAGCGGCAGCAACTACTGCGCATGCAATAGCACAGCACTGCTGTGTACGCAACTGTGTCCTGTGTGCTGGATGCAGCACATTTTAGAATTACTGCAAGGTGTCATAGTACAGCACTGCTGAACGTCATGATAGCTGACATGTACACTGCATTACTCTTTGTTTATCTGTATATGCACGCACACTGTGTACACACACACTCTGTGCAGCTATGACTTCAACAACTACAGCAAGATCTTTCGCTATGCGCGGCTGCATGGCATACGGCTAGTAGGCCTGAATGCTCCAGTAGCACTTGTTTCACTAGTTAGTAAACAAGGGCTAGCAGCACTACCGCGTGAGCTCAGTGCACTGCTACCAGAGATGGATCTTGGTAATGCAAAGCATAAGGCACGCTTTCACGAAGCTATTGCAGAGGTCAGTACTTGTGCATGCATGCGCTTTTTACACTGTGTACGTTCAGTGTGATCGAGTATGATTCAGAGTGTTCAGAGGAAAGGTAGTGCTGTAGTAGTGCTGCTACTTGTACGTTGCAGATTGTGCACTTACTTTGGGGCTCTTAGTTGATGTCAGCACACACTCGCCGTGTTACTGCATTGCGACTGTAGTTCACTGTGTGTAGCTCGCATGCTGCTGTCGCTGTGCTCAGCAGTAGCACCATACTGTGTCGTATGGCCTGTGTGCACATGTATGTTCATATGCATTGAGTCACACTCTCACATTTGCATGCATGCGCAGGGGCACTTTGCTGATATGAACACAACTTCACATCATCGATACTGTTACTATTACTGCAGGTAGCAGATGTGCACCCTGTGAGTGGTAAAGCAATGAACAACATGTACGAAGCACAGACACTGTGGGACGAATACATGGCTGATACTGCTGCTAAATATCTTACAAAGAGGGGTGGCAAAATGGTTCTACTAGCTGGCAGCAGGCACATTGAATCACGAGATGGTACGCTGCAAATTCTTATACACAATTTATATGTTCTATTATCGCTTACTGTGAGGTTCGTACTGCTGTTGAACCAGTAATGTTGCTCATGCATGTACTGCAGTGTGAAGAGCTACACTGACTGTCCCTTCCTGCGCTGCAATGGCGGTAAAAGCTGTTTGTTATTTGTGCTGCAGTATCGTGACACACTGTAGCAGTGCATTCTGCAGTAGCTCAAGATACTACCAAGTGACTCATCAATCGCTGCATATCTGTGTTTATATAACACTGTGACACTGTGTTTTGTGTTGTTTGCTGCAGGTATTCCTGACCGCGTGGAGAGGCGTACAGGCATCAAACCCTTTACTGTTGTGCCACTGGGCGTTGACTGGCTTGCTAATGGTCTACCTGATATAGGTACTGACCATACTACATACAGTTACTGCACGATACTTGAGTTCAGTGTGCTGCATGCTTTATGGGCATTGTGACGCTCAAAAGCGCACGCCGTTTACTTGAGGTGTAGTACGAAGTGCGCGTTCTTAGCGTGTACGTGCAACCTGTGCGAGCTCTATGCATGCCTCATGTGCATGAGCGACTGCGCACTCACAAACGCCCACATTGTACTGTACTTTCTAACGCTACTTTTTTAACACTATTACAGATCATCCTCCGGGTGCAGCGTTCTCTGATTGGATCTACTTCACACAGAAAGAGCTGGACTTTACTAGTACTGCTAATACTGCAGCTGCTAGCACCACTGGCACACACTCCAGGCGAGCATAAGCTCAGTTCCAACACTACGATCAGCAACAGTAGCAGCAGTAGTGTTGCGCAGACTCATTCGAGCTGAGCACATGCATGGTTGTGTACTGATCACGAATAGTAGCAGTGACAGTGTATAGCAGTGGCACACACAGTGTATGCAGTGAGTGTGAAGTTCAATTTGTTGAAGCTTGTGAAAGTGTATAACGAGAGAACACATGTCTATATGTGAGGAGCAGCAGTAGTGATAGCAGTAGTAGCAGTCCCAGCAATTGCAGCAGTAGCAGTGGCGACGCAGACAGTTTGGCTTCATTCAGTTGATCTCCTTTAGGTGTAAGATGCAGCTTTGAGCTCACTAGTTTTGTGACTGCGTGTGTATAACAAACAGTCGTTCGCAGCAGCAGTAGTAGCTTCATCACCAAACCAGAGTGCTTTTTGTCTGTACATAGGCGAGACAGTGCAAGCGAGTGCTAGTTGCACTGATGTAACAGATGAGTGAGAGCAACTGCACAAACTGTGTTATGGAGCTTGCAAGCGGCAGCAGCACACAGTTATGGTTGTGGGCATACTGCAATGACAACTGACATGTTTCACACAAGTGCAGCACTGCTTCTGGTGTTTGATGCTCATCCTTGCTGACTTGTGCGTTGTTGTGAGTGACAAACGCAAGTGTGTGCGCTCGCTGATATGCTAATGGCAGCACAACGGTTCAAGAATACATACAACAAGCGTTCAAGGTCGCTGCTGGTGTTTGCGGTGTGATTGTCGTGTATTGAGACGAAAGTGTGCATAGTATGAAGGCACATGAGCACTGCTGCACTATATCTTACGGCGCTACGCAAAAAGGTGTTCATTTTGTGAGCATTGATTGATACATTGTCTCTATACAGTGAGTGCTGTGTGCTTGTGAACTTGTGTGTAAGCCACAGCTGTCACAATGAAATCTATACAGTGTGCATGTATATGTCACACGCAAAACGAGCGCGATTGTGCGCAAACCTTAGAGAAAACCCTAGAGCTTAAGCAGCCCGCTATAACTCATTACTACTACCCCATACTACCCCTAATACAGTGTGCATGTACTTGATCACTACGCTGCAATCAGTAGCTCATGAAGAGCTTTTACGGTGCGGCAAACTGTGCCTCAACCGCTCTCTGAACCCCTGCTTGTCAGGCGTTACACTACCAGGCGTTTCACTCTCTGCCGTTTCAGCGTGGGCAGCCTCGTCCGGAGCCGTTGCAGATGTGGCAGTTTCATCATTGGCAGTTGCCTCATCTGCTCGCAGATCATCCAGTGCTTGCTGCCTCTCTTTCTCACTCACTGCAGCATTGTCAGTATCACTGCTGTACTTGCTGCTGTGCAAGTGTGGCAAGTGCAGTTTGCTGTGTAGCTTCGATCTCAGGCTGCGGTGATCACTAGCAGCAGCAGTTCCAGCAATCTCAATGAAGCCTGGTTGATTAGCTGGCACTCCCATGCCTAAGCTGTCACCTACACCCCGCCTCTCCTGTAGTTTTGAATTCAGCACATTGTATTTGTGTGCATACGCAAAGCATTTGTGCGTGTGTGAGCATCACAGCTGCAGTGACAATGGTGGAGGGTATAGCTTGAGTGCGAGCTACGCTGTTGCAGTGGCAACTGTTTGCATGAAATTTGACTAGCTAGTTGAATGCTGCGCAATGGCATAGTAAAGCTACAATGTATCCAAACAATGCTAACAATAATTCGAACACCATTGATGAGTAGCAATGCATCTCTATAATGCTAACAGTGAATCGAACACCTTTGAAGCATAGCATTGGCTAGCTAGTGTATAATGAGATTGCTCACCTTAACAGCACGGCGCACTTTATCATCAGGTTTTAAGTGCAGCGCAGCCTCCTTCTTACGCCACTGTGCATACATGAGCAAGTACTGTTTCATACAACGTAGTGTATACAAAGCAGTAGTTACATGGCACAGCAGCACAACGTGGCACAGTGCAGTGTTAGCTCAACAATCACACTGTGTAACACGACTGATAAACTATATGCAGCATGAGCATCATTCAGCACCAATAATGCCTCAGTAGTTGGCGACTAAGGAATTGTTGGTGAAATACCGTTACAAAGCCGGTGCTCTCATGACGTACAAGTTCTTTTGCGCGATTGTTAGAAGCAAATACGCTGCAGCTTGTTACTCACTGCTAACACAAAGTTGTTTCCTAAGCTACAATGCCCTTCAAAAAGCCGTTGCATTTGTGGCGGTTAAGTTTGTGACAGTTACATACCTTAGCATCTAAGTTAGCACCCATGTCTTGTGCAGTGATAAGCCTTAAACCATGTGCAGGGCGTGGTATACGTGGCTCACGCCTTCTACCCATATGCCTGGCATCAAACAGCCTGATCACAGCATGAATAGCGCAATATAGTGTTGTGCATAAGTATAGCAGAAATGTAGTAAGCACAGCTCACAACACGTAAGAGATTGTCGCGTCAGAACAAGAGCAACTACAACCGATAATCATGTTGCTGCATCTTATCATACTGCAAGTGCAGTACTGACTGTAGTACGCATTTTGATGAGCGGTGCAGAGTACTTTCATATTGTTGATGTAACGTAATATTCTAAGATTACCTGGTAGTAGCATCAATGCCTTGTGTAAAACGTGACACTCCGCCTAGTACACCAGATAGTGGTGCCACTGCTAACCCTACTACACCTTTGCCTAGGCCCTGTTTACAGTGTAGCATCACAGTGTTATTGTGGAGTAGCGTAGAGTACGTATTAGCATACAAGACGCTGTGCAAGACACATGCAATCAATCAACAAAATGACGAGTGCATGCAATATAACATGCCGTCAGTGCTCAGCGAGCTTCTGTATGCAATACAAGGTAGCATAAGAGAGTGCTGGCGATCATAAGCCAGTAGCTGATGCAGCACTATGACTGTCGTAAGTCAGCTTGCAAGCTAAACAAAGCTGTGCATGTGCCAAGCTACAGCACTGAGTCAAGTGATGGAGCAGAGCGCATAGCAGTATTGCAGCTTGCAGACGCTTGCGCCAGTAGTAGCCAACGTTGCAGCTGAGAAAGCAAGTTTGGCTTGGCTGGCAAGCAGCGCACGTAAGCACATCGCTTGCACATATGTGTGCTGCATATGCTCACGGGCACAGCGAGGCTAGTCAGCGAAGCGATTGACGCAAACTGCCGCAACAACACCACTATCTTGCAATCGACATCAGCTGTACGCAGCAGTGCAGTGTTCTTGTGAACGCACTGCTCTGTCATCTAAGCTTCAGGGCAAGCAGTGCACGCACATCACTACGTCAGCAACTGCAGCAACAATAGAAGCGACAGACGCACTGCTGTGGCAATGTTACACATTATGTGTTTGCAGCGATAGTAGCAGTACTACTACCGGTGCTTGCTGTAGCTTAGCGTTGCACGTGGACCTGTGTAGTCTGATTCCTCTGCGCTAGCCCATCTGCAGTCCAGTTAGAACAGCTTGAATACGTATGAAACTGTGACACTCAGCTCATGCTGAGTGCTACAAAGTCGCATATGCGTGCAGGTGTGTTAACCAGAGTGGCAGCTTATCTGCAGCTGGTATAGCTCTTCAAGCTTGCTGTGCACACCACAGTACACACTGAATGGCGTCATCAACCACGCTTTAAGTTGGCAGTCGCGTAAGCGCAATGCTACAAGCAACGCTCACAGTAACTAATGTGAGTACTGTAGCGTCATGCATAGCGCCACCCGCGCTTGCCAAAGTGGTGCATGCCTGCATGCCTACTGCAGCACTAGCGCGTCTGCCCCTCACATATAGTAGGCAAAGCACCTAGCTGCTACACGCTACTGCTGCAGCAAGATGTGTCCACAACAATCAGATAGTGTTGCAGCTCACGAAGCTGATGAATGGCGAGCACACACGTGTGTAATATGCGGACGCAGCAGTTGCAATACAGCTGAATGCTGACAGTCCGCATACACAGCAGCTGTGATCGTCATAGCAGCAAGCGTCACAGCAGCCGACTCATGCACTTCAAGATAGAAGGCACTACGCTGCATTGTGCTATGCATAGTAGACTGCAGCACGCGGTAATAGCACTACAGCTGATATCATTGGCAAGCTGGGGGCCGCAAGTCGTACGAGTATGTAAGCACAGCGATCACAATAGTAGTTGTGATTGCTGTACAGTACACGCTGCGCTACCTGTGCCTGCCCAGCTGCCGACTGTAGTAGCTGCTGCAGCAGCGCAGCACAAAAGAGAGCCTACATAGGATGCCGGCGCACACTGCTGCTGGGTTGCTGTACAACCGTAATGAATGCACTTTAAGATACAAACTCTAGCTAAACACATGCATGGACTGTATACAAGAGAGCTATAGCGATAAGTGTGTGTGCAGTACTAACCGTGACAAAGCCAACAGTGCCATGGTCCTTAGCGCCCCTGACAGGCTGTGTAATGACACCAGTGACACCCTTAACAAGTGTACGCCCCATGTGACGGGCACCATACTTGAGCCCTTCAACAAGATGACGCTGTTGACCACTCTGCTCTGCTGCTGTCTCTGTCAGATGCAGTTTCTCCAACAACTGGTTGATGTATCACATGACGTGTTGTTGTGCAGTGTGAGTTGTGAGTGCACAGGAGTCAGTCGCAGTGGTGAATGCATAGCGTATAACTTGGTACAAGTGGTTACAATGCTGCTGACGGTAGCAACAGAAGTTGTTTGCACTAAAGAAGCAGTTGGTGCTGCTGGCAGAACATTAACCTTGGCCACCAAAAACTGCAGCAACTATGAGCAACATGAGTTAAAACACTTCAGTGAAGTGTAAGATGCTGAAGTTTGATGTCTTACCCTATCTTCATGGCGCCCTCCACCACTGTTAAGTGATGTGACCATGTTCTCAATAGCACTAGTTACTTTAGTAGCACTCTGAGCAGTACCACCTAGTACACCCTTCACTAGGTCCCTTGTACCCTCTCCTGCCTTGCCCCTGTTAAATACATCAACAAGCCATTATAATGAGTGTATGCACACATTATGTTTAAATATGTTCGTTGCA
This sequence comes from Heterococcus sp. DN1, assembly GCA_000498555.1. NCBI lineage: Eukaryota > Xanthophyceae > Tribonematales > Heteropediaceae > Heterococcus > Heterococcus sp. DN1. The sequence continues at coordinate 9,709 of AXNI01002550.1, read as the reverse complement.
GTAGCGCGCGATTGCAGTTGAGTGTAAGCATACAGTTTATGTTCAACTATGTGAAGTGCAGTAGCCAGCGATGGTAATGAGTGTAAGCATACAGTCTATATCGAAGTATATACTAAACATATACTTGTGCACACATTTTATACATATATATGCATATATGACATGCAAACATGGATTACGTTTGTGCTTTCAAGCTGTGCATGTCTACGTAGTTTCAGTAATAGTGTTGATACTGCTATCACTGCATGCAAGAACATGTTTTACAATGGTCTGACTATCAAGTTGACGCAACACATACCTGGATGTCTTGCTCAGAAAGTTAACAACACCACTGCCATAGCTAGTAGCTAAGCTTAGAGGGTCTCCCAGTATATCTATATGACCTAGCACTCTATACAACTGCTTGTGGTAACATCGGTGAGGCGAGTAAACGTGCATGTACGAAATCACAGTTGGACATATGTTAGCATTGTTTCAGTACACTACACAAAGATTACTCAAAGACATGGACATATTAATGTTGTGCTGCAGTCTGCAGCGATAAAGTTTAGCACAAGAACTATGAGCATGTGCTACGACAGCTATCTATGTATGTGCATTCACAGTACAGCAGGCATCAACAGAGTGTATGCTGATACTGTCACACAAGAACTATCAGCAATTGCTACAAGCCTGTGTGATAGCTTGTGACTGCAGTGCTCGCCCAATCATAGCCCAGAAGTCAGTAGCAGAGCCATAGTAGTTAGTCATCTCAATCACATCAAAGCTAAATGTAGGGCTAGCATTAGCAAAGCCATTGCCAAAGCTACGCACTACACCCCACATCACTGCTCCTAGTGCCTGATATGCATAGTTCAGTTGTATGTGAGTGTATGTAAATGTGTATGTGTGGCATGCAGCGTAGTAGGTCATGAGTGTAAGATGGGTATCCAAGCACAACTGGCATGTTTACACTAGCTACAGAGATAGGCATGAACGCTAGAGTGGCTTCATACAGGCACCATGTTGAGCATTCCAAGAGACGCCAACACGTGTAATCTGACAGATATGTGACTGATTGTATAGCATTGTGTTACTTTAGCATCGAAATAACTTGCAGTGAGTGGTACAAATGACTTGTAGTGTTAGGATGTTGTGGCATTGCATAGTACTTACAGTAAGTGGTACAAATGATGGTGCATCAGCTTCGCCTTCGCCCTGCTCTGCTTTCAGCATGTTCAGTACCTGCAGAGTGTACACCATCAAGTAGTGTCACCAGCATTGTCAACGTGAGTGCAAGCTTGCTAGTAGTACACAGCAAGAGAATAAACATAAAGGGCTTGGTGATCATAGTGTAAATATAGCATCGCGTGCTATGCAGTGGCACTACAATACCGCTACACGTTACATTAAATCTATGAAAAGCAACACTACAGCTGTCACACTCGAGCTGCATGCAAACTCTTGCAATAGAGTATGACCATTATTGTATATACTGTCTGTGTATACCTTTCTGCCTAGATGAAAGTCCACTTTGACAGTAGGAAAATCACCGTTGAACTGATGAAAGAAGACATCACGTGTACCACTGCCACCAACACTAGCAGCATCTTGTGGTAGCTTCAGTAGTGCTCGGAGCTTACTCTCAATGTGATCTGCAAGCTCAGCTTGATCATCTGTAAGGGCCCACGCTATTGAGGGCCACACGACCTCCTGTTATGCGCAAAGTTTGCAATGTGCATGTATTACAGAATACAGAGCGTTGAGTGTCTGTACTGTAGTGCAACTGCAGGTCGTGCTATGACAGTAGTGCTACTGATGCAACAACATACATCGCAGTCTCTCACACGTCACAACATATCACGGTACATGCTCCGGGTACCAAAACTACAGTGTACGTAGTAGAGTGCATCCCTTCACAGTAGGAATCACTTCAAGCTGTCCTCACTGTACTCAAGCAGCACAGCATTCAGGTATGATCACACTATTACACGTGCGCTGTTCAGTCAGTAAAAGTATTATATACTGTTAACTAGATGCATACAAGTAGGTAGTACCTGCAGGTCTAGTAGAGAGTCAACGCACAGTGCACACATGAGAGTACGTGCCTCTACACTGCAGCTCCTGTAAGCTGCAACATCATGCATCAGTGACACCTCCAAGTCACAGTCCCAGTTTAGTGTGACCAACGGTCGTGGTGCGTCATCCTTTTTGCTGACGTGGGCACTGACGTGGCTGTTGAAACCGCTGTCCAACGGCTGCTTGATATAGGAAGCAATAGATAGATTTTCGTACAGTGACTGAGTCATGCTAGTGCGAATTGTGCAGTGAAAGCACAACACGATAGCAGAGCTGATCTTGCACCAAGGTGTTGCCAGAGATGTACACAAGTGCAACATGCAATACTAGCGACGTCTATGGTGCAGATTACATGATGCCCTATCCAGCAAGCACACACGTTGTATGATCAGTTGTGTCGAGCGTACTTCAATCAGTACATATGCATGCAGACACTGTGTGTATAAGGTAGTACTACCTGCAGTATAGTAGGGAATGCAGCAGTAGGTCTCATATCATCTATCTGCATGTGCCACACTGCTAGTGAAGCCTTCTCTGAGCCGCTGGCTTTCGTACAGGACACATCTGCATTGCATAAATTAAGATAACAATAGCACATACTATTAGCGCTGCAGCTACCAGCGTTATACACGCAATGGTCAGAGCTGCTTGCAGGGCGTCAAACTCGTGCTCTGAGCATCGGAGCCTCTGCCAGCATGTTGTAACACAATTGACAAGCATCTTGTAGTGAAGTATGTAGTATGACTTAAGCTCTATGCACGTGTATAGTACTACACTTACCGTCAATAGTAGCACTAGCAAGCTCCACAGTGCCTCCACTAGTACTGTCACTGATGTTAAGCATCACTCCAGCTAAGCACACTTCAGCTCTGTAGCGCATTGCAGTAGATGTAACACAAAGCAAGAACAAAGCAGGGCAGCATTTGAGTATGTGCAGAATGCAGTCAGCAACTGGTACTTATCAACGCTGCATAATGATTAAGCTGCCACAACTTTGTAGTACAACACTGACGATATCATGCTCACTGTACACTGTACACTGTATAAATGTCACACAGTGGTACACCAGCTCAGCAATACTGTATGTCATTGTGGCAAGACTAGTACCTCAGATTGAGCAGTATCTGTGCCAGCGTAGCACGTGTAGCACTTTCTCTGCTGCTAGAGTGTTTCAGATGGTCTAGGTCTTGCTGTGCATAGTAGCTACTGTCTGATTCATTCTCTGTAAATGCCAGCACCTGTGTAGTGTAGCAATAACAATAGTAATGGTAAAAATTCCAACGTGCGTTAAGATGATGTTACTCTTTGTGACGTGAACGCTGTATCACAGTGCTATGCATCGAGCCGTATCCACAATATTCTATCAATGGTACACGTGAAACCAGCAAGTATGATGCGACACCAGCCTTCAAGTGGCAGCAGAGCTATAGATCATACTGTATATGGAGTGAACTGCTATCACACGTGACGACGCACGTGCACAACAGATAAATGTAAATGTGAACGTATATGTATACCATAGTGGTCATATTGCCACGCCTTCTGAAGCAGTCTGCCCTTAGCCTTATACCACCAGGGCCTTGCACAAGATCCTATAGTACACAAGCAATCAAGAACAGTATAGAAAAAACAGCAGAGTGTACTCGCAGAGTTAACACATGGCAAGATAGGATCGGCTATGTTATTACTGCAGTGTAGCAATCCTGGGTTTATACAGCCGCAGAAGTAGACGGTTTTACAGTGGTATGTTAGTGTGACACTAGTACAAATACATGTACTCATGTATAGAATCACTCGTCAAGACAGCTATGCTATGAGTAATGATAACACGCACCTGCAGCCTTTCAATCTTGTGTGGCTCGTAGCGAGTCATGCGCTGCTGCAGCTGCTGCTGTTTGTCATCACCTGTGCTGCCACCACTGATATTGCCACGCACACCTTTTTGAGGTGACTGCTGTGGCGTTGCTGCTGTGTTGCTGGTGTTGAATGACTGCCTCCTCATTACTCTTTCCTGTAGTACACATTGGACATTGCAAGTGTGTGCAAAGATATACTTCAGAACAGTATAACACTACAACAAAGATCAAGCACTGCAAGACAAATCTGCATCGTGTGCTATGACAGCAGCGCTTACATGAGGTAACTCTCGCACTAACAGTAGTAGCTCTCTGTGTGTGTGACACAGGTACAGCACGTTCTGCTCTATACTGTGCTACTCTCTCAGTCGTCAAACTGGATAGATAAGTTAGATACTACTATATATATATATATATTATATATTGTACAAACCTGTATGATATGTCTTAGTGTACCACTCATACCAGCCAGGCCATCACTGCTTGTGCTAGGTGGATGCAGAAAGCCAACGTCTATAGAGTATAGCATGCAGAGTGTACAGTATACACAGCATACGAGGTGGAGTGTTAGAACGAGAGCCAGCATAAGTAGCATGTACAGCAAACAAGCAGCTACAGTAGTAGCATTGCTGCAGCTACAAGTCCCTATACGAGTGAGACTTGCAGCATCTTCATGGTTGCAATTGTAGCAGCGTGCTGGCTACAATGTAAGTTCTGTGCAAATTGCATGCATACTGATAGGGTAAGCAGTCGCACAATGCAAACTTCTGAAGTATCAAATGGGTAAGTGAAAAGTATACAATACAATATACATACATACCTATATGGTGGCCATCATCTTCCCACACGAATACATTCCACCTGTGTGCATACAGTAGAGCAGTGCAGCGCAGTTGAGTGCAAGTACTGCCGCTCATCAGAGACACAAGTGCAAGTACTATAGCTTTGCACATGAATACAACGACAACAACAATATTCGACATTACGAGACAGTCCCTGCATATAGTTCTTGGGTCAAGGACACATTGTACTCGTCAGATACAGCAACAACGCTCTCGATTACTCGTTGCTATAGCTATGTACTCGTCAGATACAGCAACAACGCTCCAATTACTCGTTGCTATAGCTATCAAAGCAACAGTGTTTATCGTATGATTACCTCATAGGCTCAAGCGTAACAATATCACCGCGATCACCAATCCTGTAGACTAGTGTGTGTGCACTGGTCCTATTCTCTATACGCAGTGGTGGCCTCTCAGTGGCATCTGACAGACTGATCAGCACAGTTGCCTGTATAGTAGGTTAGAGATAGAAGGGCAGCATTGCAATGAGTGATCAATCGAGTGCTCATAAGGTACACACTTTGATTGTAAGAGTGCGAACTGCTGCATACGCTGCAGCATGCTTTGTTGCTGCATTGCTGCAGCGATCACTGTTTTGGTTTACAACAGCAACAAGTGGCACCATCGTGAGCATCGAACTTCAACTATACTGAGTACTGTTACTTATAATTGAATCAGTATCAAGAGTGCAGATGTACCTGGTTTGGCAGTAGTGTGCAGAATGATCTCACTAGTATATCTCTGAAGCCACCTTGCTTGAGCCATACGTGACTCGCCTCACCTACACGCTCAACCTATGATCAATCACAATTATTTCACAACAAACATGTCATCACATCATCAGCACTGACAGCAGGCACATCACTATGACAAATGCTGTAAGCACGCTGCTACGCGCTTTCACTAGCGGTACATGCTCACAGTGCAAGCTTGAGCATCTGTTGCACTGCTACGCAGCAACATCTTGTTCGTGTAAGACACTTAAACACTTTCCCACTATTGCAGCGGTCTTGCTGCAGTAGTGCTCATATCATGATGTATACATATGGTGCTGCTGCTGCTGCTGCTGCTACAGTAATTACTATATTAATCTGTTAAAGCATTGCTGCCGTGGTGGGAAAATTTTACATCATGTTGACTGTTTAAACGTACCGCAATAGGGTTAGTGATCTGTGCATCAGCATCACTTGTCTCTTCCCCTACAGGTACTTCACCACCACTGTCTTTCGCATTGCTGTTGTTAACACCATGTGATCTCGCTGAGGCCAACCTTATACACTTGATGCGCTCACCGCTGCTGTTGTCCTTGTCTGACTCTGCACTGCCTCGACTGTTTGTTCGTGTTGTTAGCAAGTGATGTAGTAGTCGATGTAATATAAGTTCAACGTTATTGTACTGCAAACATCTGATGCAGCGGCTGCATTGTGCTCAAGTAGGCTGCATCATCGTGTATCAGGATGTGTTGCAAGGCTAAATGGCTGCTCGACACAATCGACAAACATGCTCTTACTGCTTACCTACATTCTACAACCACTGTGCACTGCTGTAAGCCATACATTGCATCAGAACTCAACACACCATAACACTACAAATCATCTGCATTACCTTGTGCGCTTGCTGCCGCTGTCGCTGCTGCTGCCACCAGCTCCCCCTTGCGCACTCTCAGTGGCAAAGTCATACACAGCAGCGCTAGTACCGCTAGGCACCAGCTGCGCTTTTGCATGCCTCTGCACATCCGTCTGCAGATCAGCCTGAACATCAGAGCCCAGAGAAAGTCCAAGAAATTTCGTCAAACTGAGCCCTTTTGCCTGCCCGTACCCGGTACTAACGGGCACAGGCCCGACTGAGGTCTTAGCGGTTCCGTAATCTGGCAGTTCATCGGGGGCATCGTTCATGCTCATGCAGTTCGTTCTTTGTAGAAGGTTCCTGTGCCTGTGGTGTCTGCGGTCGCTGTGCTTGGGCTCTAAGCAGGGGACCAGTGTGACTGCACAGGGGAGTGCATTGCGCACTATGAAGCGCGGGTACACTGTCACTACATGCGTCTTGAAGAATGCGCCTGGCAGTGCCTGTAGTTAGTGTCATAGTGGTTGTAACAGTTGCAGTAGCAGTACTGGCAGTGTCAACAGCTGCAGTTGTCGCTGTAATCGACATAAGAACCCAAAGACGACACACAGCATCAACGCTGCTGCCAACGCTGTACGAACAACACATTCAAATCAAACGGCTAGACAAACTGGAATGTCCGTTAGAAACCGTTGAAAAGCTGTTGCTTTACCTGTATAGTAACGCCAAAGGTGCCGCCGCCGTGAGCCATGCTCATAGCACCAGTGTTAGTCACAGTGCTGGTACTGAACTTATCACACCATGAGCGGCCCCTCCAGTTCAGATCAAGTGGCAGTTGCACAAGAGGACCGTTGCTCTCTGCATCCCAGAATGGCGTTACAAATGCCCTCTCGCCTGAACTGCGACTTGAAGTGCCATCACTTGAACTGCCAGGAGTTGAAGTTTGAGCTGCTGAGCCAGCTGAGTTGCTCTGTGGCGACGCCTGTTGTTCATTATGTGCGTGTTGAAGTGCGACAATATATCCCGTAATTTGTGAGTCAATGTGATTATGCTGTTGAGCTCAGCCGGATGATCGTTCCACTGAAGCACACCGTTTATTTACGAATAGCACCTTGAAAACTATGTATTTGTACGCTGGTTCACGAGGGCTGCTATCAGCCTTGTACTCAGCTAGCACATGGGATAGTGGTACGGTACCAGCTGATCGAACACCATCTATACTGTTACCATAAACTACACACACATTGCATGTGGTATACATGATGACATAAGACTCACCAGTAGCAGAGCTTGTGCATTGCTGCGTGCTTCACTGTCTTGACGGTTAGTGATTGGCGTGTGACTTGAAGTTGAAACTGAACTTTCAGTAACTGCTCTGTCCAGTGTGTGCACTAGTAAGAAATACATGCTGTTGCAGTTGCAGCAGAAGTGGTACACACACAATTGATACACACACACAGAGGCGTGTATGAGGTCGTAGAAATATCGCGTATACAGTGCGTAGCAAGCTAATGACTGACATTGCAGTACAGCGAAATGGGCTAGCATATGCAGGCAGCAGAGAGTAGACAAGTACTGTACTTGTTGCCCTTGCTCTATGCATTGCTGCGAACAAAGCAGATAGGCACATGGCGCATGCTGTACAGTTTTTGATGGCAGTGCATGCTATGTCTGGCTTGCATGTGCACCTCACAGCAGTACCACTACAGCAAATTCTATGAACAATAGTATAAAAAATATTAAAGAACGGTAAAGAACAATAAAGAACGATGCGCACCGGTCCGCTCCTTTAGCCTTGTTCCCTCCTACATGCACCGCACCAGCTTCCACTTCTTTGCCGTACACCTTGTAGCTGTAGTTGTGGCTGCTGCTGCTCATACTGCTGGTAGTGCTGTTAGTACCACCACTCTTGCCATCATCGCCCGGAATCTGCTCCGACGGTTGCACAACGGTCGCACAACGGTCGCACACCGGTTAGGAAGTACTGTATCAATATTACTAGTGAATACAGGCTATTCCCGAGAACAAGACCACGCACACACCCCAGTGTGTCACATGCAGATTGTGTAGCTTATCACTGTGCACTACGTTCAGCATGCTTCTATGCTATGCACAGCACTCTCTCAGATGTACTACTGGTGTACTGTCAAAATGTATAGTAATAGCATCAGGTAATACTTCTATTAAATCATTAGTGTATAGTATCATTGTGACTCGCCTGTATGCCATCGATAAGCCTCCAGCCGTTTGCATAGACCCAATCAGGCATGTGCTCAGTACTGCACCGTGCATCATAGCACAGCAGTACAAGTGATGGCTGCAGTCGTAGATAGCCGCAGTAGTAACAATGGGGTGCAGTGATTGACATACAACAAGACAGTGTTAGTGTGCGTGATACGTACTTGTCTGTACACATACGCAACAGTGTGAACATCAAACACACCTTGCCACGCGTGTGCTGTAAATGCGCACAAGCTCCAGCAGTTTTACAAAAGTGACGACATGTTCACAGTCTGTTGCATCATTACTGTACATACAGCTGCACTAGTTCCAGCACAAGACAGCATTGCTGGCATACATACATGAGATGTATATTATGTAAAAATCAATCAATGTTATAGTAGTGTTATTGGTGCTGCCAACCTGAAAGACAGTGAATGAAGCATGTGTGTCACCATGGCTGCGCTTATCATCCTGTGCTGTCTGTACTAGTGTCAGTGAGTGCCTCTCCTTTACTAGGTAGCTAGGCAGCTCTTTCACAGTGTACTTTGGTCTGTAAATGCCATCAGCAACAGCATTGATAGCATCAGTAACACATAAGACAGCGAGATACATCATGTGTCAAAACGTCCGTTTTGCAGCGCATTGCACACGTGTCAAACGGTTGAGCTTTTGCATATACTACTGTACTCTAAGCTTGCTAGTCATCTGATACGTCATCATAAAGTAGTGCATTATGCATGTACACTATGCTGCTGCTATGCATTCACAGTGAAGTGTGTTCTACTTACCTGTCAACATAGAGTGGCTGTCCAGCAGTGTAGTGAAGTGTGACCCGCCACTGGTCAGTACATACTATAACATCACGTACATCTCTTTGCATGCGCACATCTCCAACATCACACTCATATAGTGCTTCTGCTGTGCTGGCTGTCACTGCTATCACACTGCACATTGCAGCAGCAGTGTTGGAAGCAAGCAATGCGGCACATAGCATACGCATACAAGCATCACACACATTAGCGATCAATTACAGTAAGCAACGTACACAGTGTGCTAAATTCTCAGAAGATTGCGCTGACAGTATGACCACTACTTTTACCAGACTAGTACCACTATATCCCATTGCATGCCGTGCGAACCACTGCACCCATGTTTGTAGCAACTGCA
>AXNI01002536.1:0-12807 GCA_000498555.1 Heterococcus sp. DN1 | reverse complement strand
TGACACCAGGTGGCCTTTAGTGTAGTGTAGTGTAGTGTAGTGTAGTGTAGTTGGCTCTATCTTGGAGGAGTGTGCTGCACGTGGATACTCAGTCACAATCTTCAACAGAGCTACAGAAGATCAGCCTGTTTGAAAGTGAGCAAAAAGCAGTTTGCAGTATCCATAAAACTTTCATTTGTGCTGCTTTCGACTCCTCCTCAAAGTTGAAGCTAGCACTTGAGTGTGGACTAGAGCTGAACGGTGTCGGCAGAGCCCGCGTACAGTACTGTGCTGGGCGGTATGCTGACGAAGCCACCTTGTCGTTAGCAGAAGAATGTGGGCTGGTACTCTCCTCAGAGACTGTCAGAGGTGCAGCTGATTCTGGTCGTATAGGCTTAGTGACATATCTACTACAGGAACGACACTATACACTACCTAAGGGCGCAGGTCATTACGCCGCACAGAGTGGTGACCTTGACATGCTGCAGTGCTTGACGGAGAACGGCTGTCTGTTTAATCGCCACACATGCAGTAGTGCTGCAAGAGCTGGGCAACTCAGCGCACTGCAGTACATTACGAGTACTCTAAGCTGCACATGCAGTGACGCAATGCCCAACGCCAGATGCGCACTCTGTGAATGGATAGCCTACGAAAGCTTGCATGACGCAATCACCAGCGGCAATGTAGAGGTCGTGCAGTGGCTGCGACAGCAGTACCGTGTAAAGATAGATGCTTATTCAATGGTTGTTGCTGCAGGTAGTGGCCAGACGGCTGTTTGTGCATACCTGCTGACTCAGAACTGTCCTCTACAACTTCAAGTCGCTGCATGTGATGTAGCGGCTTGCGACGCTCACAGAGATACACTTGTGTGGCTGCGTGAGCATGGCTTTGTTTGGAGTGCTGAAAGTGTGCTTAAAGCAGCAGCAGAAGGCGGTAGTGACCCAGTCATGGAGTATCTGCAGCAGCAAGGTATACTGTCAACAAGTGCTCAACTTACTGATATGCTGCAGATTGCTGGCGGTAACAGCAAGCTGNGCAGGCAGCAAAGTGGCTACGTCAAAAAGGAGCTCAGTGGCCTGATGTACTTAGCTGGTATGATAACATCATAGGTAGCAGATACATCGCATGGGACCGTAAGGTGCTAGCGTGGGCACGAGCAGAAGGTTGTACTGCACCTACTCATCTTTAGGATGCACGACAGCCATTCAGGTATGTGCAAACAAGAGTGGTATCAGTGCTAATGTTACACAGGTTATTGTATGCTGTGAGAGTACACACACAGTGCGTATGGTCTCTGCGAGGTCTATATGCAGTGTTCGTACATTCAGGCTGCAAATGTTTGTTCGCAGCCAATGAACATACATAATGCACTACTGGTAGCCTTATTGTTTGACTGAGCAGCGTGCTGCTACGCCATCTGCTGTACACTGACCACTAATCTGCTGTTTCATACTACTGCCACAGGTAAACGCGAGTGAGTGTGCGAACATTGCTACTGTGCGAAAACGGCAAGACCTCTATGCACATACAGTTCACAGTGCACACACATTCAAATATCATGATGATAACTTCAGCACACACACTGGTCTGCAGGTGCGCTAACGCAATGATACTACAATACTGCCGCTGCTATTGCTGAAATTGCCGCTACTGTACTACTGTCACAAGTAGCATCGTTTGTGCATGTGATATGTGTACTTGCACAGATCAGTGTATGTGTTGCCTCTGGAAGATGAGCACATAATTATTGGTTACTTTGACAAGTGCAGTTGCTGACAAAGCCCTCTGTTCTGCTGTACTCTACATCTGTCACCGCTATCACAGGCATGATGTTTGATATATGCATACTTTAACATACTCAGAACAGTATACATAAGCAGCAGCAGCAGCAGCAGCAGCAGCAGCAATGTGTTTTTCTCAGCTACTAGCAGTACGCTGGGCACCACACTTTTACCAAGTTGCTGTATAGTCATATATAGGCGGTAATAGTAGCACAGCATGGGGTATTTCAACGCCAAAATTGCCGGAGCAGCTACATGTCGAAGAAGGAAGAAAGAAAGAGAGGGATGTGTTGCCAAAAGTGCAGCTATATTTCACGCCAATACGCTTAATTCATACCGGCATGCATACACTGCACATAAATCCACACACATACACACATGATCGCGTCTAGCTGGCATCGGCTTTGGCTGCATGTTTGCTATGATATAGCTACTGTACTTGCTGTACTTGCTGTACTCATGCGTGCATGTGCTGCGTAACATTACTCAATCGCTGTACATGCACAGCAGCAACGGCGCATGTTCACAATCGATGTAGTACTACTCGCTTGTACGCTGATGTCATGTATGCACTGTCGCTAGGTTTCTGCTTGAGACAGTATTCGTAGCAGCATAGATGCGTTCGCGTTTCGCTCCTCGATGTGTAGTCTTTTGTGGTGTGGATAGTGCACTGAAGTGCTTCAATGCAGCAGCAATACATAGAGTAACAGCGTAACATTCAGCAAAATATGAGGTATGTAATGATTGAAACTGAAAGTATGCATTGTGGAATAGCCTCCTGCTAATAAGGGCTATATGCACTGCTTCTTCTTACTTACAGCACTTTGCTTTGTTACATCAGTGCATATGGTAAGATATAAAGCTCAGAGTCTGTACTGCCGCTAACTTACTGTTGGACTGCTGCTGCGACTGCACACATACTGCTGTCTAATGTGCAAGTTGGATTGTTACACTGGAGTGTCCTACTGCTGTTGCAATCAATGAGCTGATGGCATCGTGTGTTTGTTCATCGTCAGTCATACACCCGTTTGCATGCAGCAATAGAATGATGTAAATTACAGCACAGCAAACACTACTGACTGTTTGATACTGCATACACAACGTGTCGATGCACACACATACTGAGCAATTGCTTTAACACAAAAGCACATGTCAAATAACGTCTTGTGCATAGTATCAATAGCATCATACGTGCTGTTACAACATAAGTGAAGTGAGTTCATACCTGTATAGTGTGATCAGTTTAATGATGTTGTGCAGCCCTCTGTTCTAGCCCATGCTAGCACTTCATCACTCCATGGACGCCATCTGTCAAATGCGTCAGGCCATTCAGCTCCTTGATCCCTCAGCCACTTAGCAGCAGCAAGCTTGTTGTTTCGAGCAGCTATATCAAGCATGTCGGTCAGCAGTGGTATGCTTGTTAGTAGACCCTGCTGCTGTAAGCATGTCAGCACATCTATGCTGCCGCCCCTAGCAGCTGCCTTGCCTAGTTTGAGCTTGTCTCTAGGACAACGATTGCTCAGTAACCAGCGCAGTGCTTCAGTGGGCCCTTTGCGCGCTGCTTCGAGCGCTGCGTTTACATCCCATGGGCACTGCTGTGAGCGCAGAAACTTGCACATGTCTGTGTGGCCTCTCGAAGCAGCGGCACTTATAGCTTCTGCACTCGGTTTGGCACCTGGAAGCTGCAAAACCCAAGCCATCAGCTCAATGCTGCCGCCCTGAGCTGCATAATATGGTGCAACATGTACATCAATCCATCGGCAGCAATGCTCGTAGCACCAGCGCACCAGCTCGAAGTGCCCTTTGCTGACAACCCTTGCAAGCAGCCATGAGGGCCAGTAACAGCCTTGACTATGCAGATACTGCACTTCAGCAACCTTATTGCACAAGGCAGCAGCTGCCATTGTTACTGCTGTGAACTGCATGCCCAACTCATGCGCTGTTGCAAGGGTCGCGACATCAGCATGCCTGCCTGCAGCTTGTAGATATGCTGTCGACATGTTGTCGAGCCCGCTTTCGTGTGTAAGCTTTACTTGCGAAGATGACCTGAATAGACAGCTGTACAGCGTCATTTCTGGAACACAGGTAATGCTGATGTTTTCTGAGCTGAACTCATCGTACACTGCCAGCTGCTGACTTTCCAGTGTGGCGTATAGATCTCTCCACGGTTTACTGACAGGTGCCACGAAGAAATGATGCCCAGATCCAACATAGCTGAGCACATGCTGCAGAACGCCAAACGCAAGCAGCGGATTGCTGTTATCTGCTGCACTGCGCTTCTGCTGCTGAAGAAGAATCATCACAGCCTAATTCAGCCTGTGCTTCCGCTGCTGCTGTTACAATTTTGCTGTGAGCTTGCACTTTCGCAAACTGGCACTGACTTTTTTTGTCGCAGCTGCCAAGAGAACATGAATGCTGCAGAGCAGGAGCTAGCTGCGGAGAGAAATCCTCTTTTGGTTTCAGGCATTCTGCGGAACGTGTTCAAATTCCTGCCTGGCCATTGGCTTTTCCTTGGCGCTGTCTGCAGAGAATGGGAGACTGTGTATGCAGGCATGCCGGAGCAGCACGTGCTCAGCACGACTCTAAAGTACATGCCTCGGCGTGTTGTTTATAGCTCTAAAAATTCTCTTTACAGCGCTGCTGTGGCATCGCCTGCGACAGCAAGGCTGGCAGACAGCAGTGGGTTAGCGATCAGCGAGAAGAAGCGGCTTTCAACTGATTGCTGGTCTGCATGCTGATACAGAGACGCTGGCTGTCTGACGCGAGCTGGGGATGCCGCTCAGCGGAACCTTGGTAGAAGCTGTTGCTGCGTCGGGCCGCTTGGACTTGCTGCAGCGCTTGCTTACAGAACAGCAATGCCCGCGTCCACTTAAACTCAGCAAATTTGCTGCTTACAGTGGCAGCATCAGCATGCTTGATTGGCTCAGGACACAGATCTGGTGCACATTTGATAGCTATACATGCGCAGGTGCTGCAAAAGGAGGCCATCTGGCAGCACTAAAGCATCTTATCAGTACTGGCTGTGAGTGGGAGGAGAGGGGCATAGCAGNCAGCCGATGCAACGCGCAGCGGCAGCATTGCAGTGATAGAGTGGTTACGACAAGAGCAGGGCGTGGTGATAGATTATGAGACGTTGCAAGTGGCTGCTAGCGAAGGCCAGACTGCTCTATGTGCGCATTTGCGCAGCATGGGGTGTGCTTGGGATGATGCAACATGCTTCTTTGCAGCTGATAGGGGCCACCTAGATACCCTGTGCTGGCTTGTAGAGAATGGCTGCTCATGGGATGTGAGACAAGTGTGCCTTAGTGCAGCGAGCGAAGGCTGTACTAACATTCTTGACTATGTTGTAGAGCAAGGCGAAGGGTTAGATGCAGAGCTGTTAGCAGATGCACTGAACAATGCTGGTACATCTGATCAGCTGCAAGCAGCACAGTGATTAAGACAGCATGGTGCAGAGTGGCCTGCTGTACTTGGTTATGACGAAGAAGAGCAGTGGAGTGGTGCTATGATAGCATGGGCGCGAGCAGAGGGCTGTACATCACTGGAAGCGACTGTCTACTGACAGCAATGATGCTAGCGATGAGTATAGTGATGGTAGCAGTGAGTGTGAAGCTAAGACTTGGAGATGTTGCCTGTGTTTACCTGCGGGAATGGCTATGCTACACTGCAATCAGGTATGTTCAGTGTCGCATCATTAGTGTATTTCAAGTTGCTGTACTAGCTAAAATTGTCGTGTATTTGCTCGACACAGTGTGTGTTGAGTGTGACATTTGATGCAGCAATGATGTGTGCTACAGCCTGCTTTGATTGTCACTGTCAGAATGGCTGTGCTCAGTAACCATTGTTAGCACTAGACCATGTTTGCGACGCTTCTTGCACACAGCTAGCTTCTGAAACATGATATTTTTACTGCTGCTCTGTTCATCTACAATGTCACTGATGCAGCCCAAGCACTACACAGCTAGCGAGTGAGTAAGGTATTTGGGAGGTGCTATACCAAATCCGGCATGCGCTCTACGTAGTCTACAGTAGCAGTAGCAGTAGCGGTAGCAACTCTAACGGTCTTTGTAGTCGAGAGCCTTCTTATGATATGATAATGCACTGGCACTAATGGAGCAGCTGCAGTAGATGGGAGCTTGAGGCATCATGATAGCAGCTGCAGTAGCATTACATATGGAGCTAATGCACGTTACACACTGGTAGTACTATAGTGTCTGGAACAACTGCTTTTGCACAACACAATTGCGTAGCACTGTAGCTACGATACCAAATTGTAGGTAAGAGAAACAACGGGGGCTTACACATAGTACATACATCAGTGTGATATATAGTAGCTTCATATACTGCAAATCAATGCACTGAGACACTGGCGTGCAACAACACAAATGAGGACGTTGCAAGTTTTCATGTGCTTTGGCTGCACTTTCTATGAATGTTCGTTTGTGGTATATTCTGCTCGTTAGATTTGGCGTCACCTTGTTTGCACATCTCTTTGGCGTTATTGCAAGGTTGCTTATATGTGAGCATATATTGCTGTAAAAGTGTATGCTAACGCAGTGCGGTTACACATGTTTGAACCCAGACATATCAAGTTGCGAAGGTGTTGATGTCTACACTAACACGTGACACACACATTGCAGCAAACGGTGATCACAGTGCAGTATGCAGCAGCAGCAGCTGCGCTGGCAGTCAGTTTAGATGTGCGCTCATTCTGGTTAGCTCACTGGCTTTCGAGTAAACAAGCATCTGCAACAGCTTACAGGTATATGATACCAGTAGTAGCTGTCATATGTACAGCGGGAATCGGTAAGTGTTGTGTATACTGTGAGGCAGCTTGCAAGTGAGAGACACACTCAAACAATGTAGTGTATCGTTACACCTTCAGTAGCGTAGCAGCGGCTGTGGTAGCGGCGGGCAGTTTCGCACAGCCGGTATAGCATACTCCTGTGTTTGTTGCACCAGTACGCTCTGCACTTTTCGACTGGTGCACTTGCGCTACACTTTGCCCAACAGCAGTGCATGGTAACCACTACAGCATTTAATAGATAAAATTGTAAGTACTGTAGTACACAATGAACCACAATCAGTCCTAGACGGTCAAAAGCACCCGGAAGTGCTGAATTTCAAAAACCAAACACAGAGAGCGTCATAGTCAGCTATCAAGTGAGCGCGCCACAGTGCACGATGTCCAGAGCAAGAGTTTATACAGTTGACGCAAGCACTATACTGAGCGATGCAGCCATTCTGCAGCGAGTGTTCAGCTTTCTACCAGGGCACTGGCTCTATCTTGGTGGTGTCTGCCATGAGTGGATGCACTGTTACAAGCAGATGCCTGTGTGTGAGGTCTCGACAGTAGACTGCTTCCATGGTAACAAGAGCGTAGCGTGTACCTGGCGCACAACGCTCGCAAGTGCTGTTTTTCAATCACCCTCAAGGGTGAGGCTGGCTGTTGCGTCTGGCTTGCAGTGGGAAGATGCGCATCAACGTGGCCTTCATGGCGAGTCAAGTGACAAACAGCGGTATATTGCTGGTCTGCATGCTGATGTGCCAAGTCTGTTAGTAGCAGAAGAGCTTGGTTTGACGGTCGGTGCTAAGACCGTCATTGGCGCAGCTGATTCTGGTCATGAATGCGTTGTGAACTACCTTATTCAAGAGCAAAACTGTGCCATACCGCATGACGCTGTTGACTACGCTGCACAGAATGGTAATGTAAACATGCTAAAATGCTTGAGACAGAACGGGTGTGTCTTTACCAGAGCGACGTGCACCCTTGCTGCATCTGCTGGGCGACTGCCTGCACTACAGTACATTCTGCAGTGTGAAGAGATTGAAGGAGGGCACGAATTGTCAAAGTGGGTAAGCTATTTCGGCATAAAATATGCAGCTGGCAGTGGTAACATTGAGCTGGTGCAGTGGATACAGCAGAAGCTCCGTGGTCGCATGTTTGATGATGCAATGTATGCTGCTGCATGCAGAGGGCAGACAGCGATGTGTCAGTATCTGCACTCACAGCAGTGCCCTTGGGAAGAAGAGGCATCTATTGCAGCTGCACATGTTGGCCATGTAGAGACGCTAGTGTGGTTACAGGAGCACGGTCGTCCTTACAACGATGATAACGTGTTGACAACAGCAGCACAAGGTGGAAGCATTGCTGTGATGGAATACCTCCTACAGCACCGTGTAGTTCCAACTCCTGCGAAACTGACAGACATGCTGAATCGCGCTGGTGCATATGATCACTTACAAGCCGCACAATGGCTGAGACGACAAGGCGCGGAATGGCCTGCTAAGCTGATGAACCTATTTCGTAGATGCTCATGGCAAGGTGAATTGCTAGCATGGGCACGAGCAGAAGGCTGCACTTCACGACTGTCCAATGATTTTGATTATGATAGTGATGATGATGCTATTGAAATTGATGAACAAGATGATATTGATACCGACAATGAGTCTGGAGATGATACCTGATAACAGTACTGCATAATACCTACGATACTGTGACAATTCAAGTGCAGGTATACCCACTCGCTGTTGCTAATATCATTGGTACACAGACCAATGTCGACATCACAATCTGGTGCGTACTGTAGTTCGTGAAAATCGTGTAAGGCTGAATCATGTTCATTCCAAATGGTGACTGAAACAGCTCATACTAATAGCTCTGTGTGCATACATCCTCAATGGACAAGTGCTCATCCGTTGTACATTATGTGTTTCTGTATGTTTCTAACTCCACAGGCTAATATGAGTACGATGTATAAGCTCATCGGTGTATATGAGTACTATACTGCACTACATCATGCTACACTACACTACACTACACTACACTACACTACACTACACTACACTACACTACACTGAAGTTGAACATCCTACTTGGTCAAACTGCGCTTCAAAGCATAACAAGAACAACAAGCAGTGCAGTGACATCAGGCAAAACACGTGATGCTTATGCTGCAGCAATATCTGTAGCAGTTTCTGAACATTCAAGAGTGTGTACTTTGAGCATTTGAATACTGTGTACTTCACATGTACGGTTGATAAGTGCAGGCGCACTGCACATGTAAGCGAAGGCGCACTACACATGCAGAGTATTTAATAGCCAGTCTTTATAGGACTGTACAGTCAGCAGAAGGTGTATGAGTCACTGTATAAGCATAAGATGATAATACAAGTTTTGCGAGACTTCTGTAGGTCACATGCATGATACTTCTGTTGTATAGCTGCAGCAGCCACTACCTGCACGTATGCGAATATGCACACATCTGAATACACGTGAATTTACTGACAAGTGTTTGTGGTGTATTAGATCGCATCGTTATTGTTGACTGATTGCTGTTATTGTGGGCAATGTACAAGTTGTGATACGTGCACATACACAGCAGCGAAAGTGCTGCCCCACCAATGCTAGCACACTGCTCATTGTGCAGCAGTGATAGTGCACTGCAGAAACTTCAATACTGGTGCTGCAACTGGTACTGAGGCTAGTATCGCATAGCAAACGTAGTCAGCTTTTATTTGATTACTGGCTTTAAGTGAGCTTTAAAGTGATGCGAAGTATCAAGCAAACAGTACAACACAACAACAGCACAGCAGTAAAGGCAAGCAATAGTCACTCCACATGTGCATTGATTTGACGCATTGTGTGACAACCTCAAGTAGTAAGCACAGTACTGACCATTCTACATTGGCATAGCATGCGCTCCTATGCGAATACAATGAACATCCACTGTCACTGCTACTGCTGCTGCTGCTGCTGCCATGTTTACTGTAGCCGCAAAGCTAGTTGTACCAGTATGTCATCAACACCTCGCTGCTGCTGAAAACACAATCCACCCACTCACGACAACTATAAAAATCTACACTGCTGCTCACTATCACCACTACCGCTGCTAATGCTACACAGGCCGCTGTGAGCTGTATCTTCACCTATCTGTGCGCGCATAAAGCGGTTCAATGACAGCAGCCAAACACAGCACAAGCGGTAGTGTCAGTGCCATGTGATAACGTCACAGCATCTACTACTGCAGTCATGCAACAACTCTTTAAAGTGCAAAGGCTATGTTGTATGACGCTGTATTTGGCATGCTCATACATCACAGCACACTGACTTGCCACTATAACTATGGTGATTACAATGCGATGGCTTCTTCGAGTTGCTATCAGTGTACTTCAATTTTCATTCACGCCACAATTGATGCTGTTACTAAAGGCAACACTGTGTCGCTATTACACTGTCAACAGATAAGGAGCGAGATACATTGTTGTGTGTCAGTTCGAGAAATGCTTCAAGCTGTATGCGCACACACGTAGTGTTACTTACAATATCAGCAGCAGCATCAACACTGACAGCAGCAGCAGCAGCAGCAGAGCCGTGACAACTGTAACAGCAACAGTGTCATTGTGTAGCTGCTGCACGCTACAGCATAGTGTTCATGCTCACTGCTAGTAGTGTAGACATTACATCATGCTTCACAGTAGCGAAACCAAAAGTACTACGAGCGACACAGCGTGCAAGTACTACATGACGTGCACCTGACTGGATGACACGTTCACATGCACACCTATTCAATTGCCAGCGATCGTATGTGTATGCTTTAGCTGCACTGTACGCATTGCTGCACCACAGTGTTGCACCTGTTTACTGCTCACATGTGTGAACATGTCAAATAGTATGCGCCGACGCCATCTGTTGCGGTGTGTGTGTGGTACAAGCAGCATGAAACGTACTGTATACTACGTGCGCTATACTTTGCTAGCTGATGTAGTATAGTACTTTACAGGATGCAAGTCTTGAAATAGCAGTAAGCAGACTGACACTGCATTGGTACAACAGCATGACCAACGCTCATTAGCATGTGGTTAGAGTTTTTAATTTAAAATCGGTACTACATGACGCGGTCTGTCACGCATACACTATAGCGCCCTATGAAGAGGGGTCTCGTGCGCCGCGCGCCAGATTGTCTCTGCGCGGAGAAGCAGAAGGCTTAAGAGAGAGCGCTCGCTCGCACACTTACACAGACTCAACATGGCTCGCAAGAAGGTGCACAAGCAGAAGCATGAGACAACACTTGTGTCACACAGAACACCAAACCTGGTGATGCAGCAGCAGCAGATGTGAAGGCTTACCTTGATGCTGGAGGCACAGCTGACGTGCTTGTGAGTGGTCGAGGGGTGGCTGCATCTCAGCAGTTACCACTGCTGCACCATATGGCTAAGTTCAATAGCCATCCTCACAGAGAGCTAGCTGAATGTGTGAGACTGCTTGTCAGAGCTGGTGCTGACCTCAACACCATGTTAGGACCTGATGATCGCACAGCGCTTATGCGTGCAGCTGAGGCCTGCTGCTGCGCTCAGGTGCTGCAAGCTTTCATGCAGAACGGCGCTGAGGCCACTGTGCGCTCAAGGAGAGACAAGAAGACGGCTCTACACCTAGCTGCTGCTTCAGGATGTGCTGCTGGCTGCGAGTTGCTGCTAGCTGGACAGGGTAGCCTGATACATATGATAGCCAGGGGTGCACCGCGCTGTGGTTTGCAGTGGCATCTGGGTCTGTAAAGACCGTAAGACTGTTACACCAGCACGGTGCTGATGTAAATACAGACACCAATATCAACATGACTCCTCTGATGGCAGCCTGTGTGAAGGGCCGGCCCAGCATGGCCGCCTGTCTGATTGAGGCTGGCGCAGATGTGAACGCAGAAGACTGCGAAGGATACACTGCTACAATGACTGCAGTACAACACAACAGCTTTGCAGTGCTGCAGTTACTGCTTGACTGTGGTGCTGATATCCATGCAAGCAATGAAGAGGGCAACCTGCTCATGATGGCCGCACGAGCTGGGCATGTGCACATGATGGAGTTGCTAGTACAACGTGGTCTTAGCATCCACACAGCTCACGCGCTAGGTGGTACACTGCTGATGCTGGCA
Source organism: Heterococcus sp. DN1 (assembly GCA_000498555.1). Lineage (NCBI taxonomy): Eukaryota > Xanthophyceae > Tribonematales > Heteropediaceae > Heterococcus > Heterococcus sp. DN1. Next base: position 1,118 of record AXNI01002536.1, on the reverse strand, counting down.
GCACAGAACGGGCACAAGCTTGCTGCTGAATGGCTGCTTCAGCATGGTGTAGCTGTTGATGCAGAAGACATGCTTGGCTACACTGCGCTGCACTGTGCCAGTAGCAGCAGCAGCAATGACACAGCAGCTGTTGCAGAGCTACTACTGGCTAATGGTCCTGACCTGAACAAGTGTACTGCGCTCGGCAGGAGTGGTCTTGATATGGCTGCGTACTGCAACAATGTACAGTGTGTTGAGGTACTGATCGCTGCAGGTGCTGCTGTGAACTCTTCTGTTATTGACCAAGCATCACCGCTACATGTAGCAGTTATGCAAAACAGCAGTGGTGTAGCGCAGCTACTACTTGAACATGGGTGCAACAGCAGTCATGAACAGTGTGATTGATGTGAGGTGTCCGACAAGCAATGAATGCTGTTGTACTGGTCTGACAGCGCTGATGATGTGTACTAAAGTTGACACAGTGAAAGTGCTACTAGCTGCTGGTGCTGATGTGCATGTGACTACTACTGCTGGCGATACTTGTCTCCACTTAGCAACAAGACACAGCCTTTCAGCGCCAATCACATGCCTACTAGTGAAAGCTGGTGTTGATCTACATGCAGTGAATGACATGGGCCAAACAGCAGCGCAGATAGCGCATGATGTAGGCGATACACTCATCGAGCAACTGCTAAACAGAGCTGCTCAGCAAATGCATTAGCCACCGCGCCTCACCCTGCTGTCGCATATATGACAGCAAGAGAATGACAAAACAGCAGTGCAGCAGCAGCAGCAACGGCGACTTTGCTGCGGTTGCGCTGGTACTGTTATTATACCAGTCAACACAATCAGTCGCAGCGGCGGCAGCAGTAGCAGTAGCAGCAGCAGCAGCAGCAGCAGCAGCAGCACAGTAGTGCTGGTGTAAGTAGCAGATGCGTTATCGCAGCAGCACATACAGAGGTGACGATCAATCTCATCAGCAGTACATATAGCTTCCGCAGGTGCTTATAATGTTAGTGGAGCGCTGATTTGCAATGTCAGCACTACACGCTTCTGACATCGCATGTCGGCAGCTTTATGTCGAGCTGTTAGTAGGCAGTTGCATTTGTTGTACGCTTCACACAGACACTGAAGTGTAT
>AXNI01002507.1:0-10881 GCA_000498555.1 Heterococcus sp. DN1 | reverse complement strand
TCTCTCTCTCTCTCTCTCTCTCTCTCTCTCTCTCTCTCTCTCTCTCTGCTCGCTGTTGCGTAGTACGCGTACGTTTGTGGACTATGCCAGCGCTGATACTGGCTATAGCTTCACTTGTGCCAACTACGCGAAGTGCGCATACAACATGCGGTTGCGCAACGCAAGCCAGTACCATGAGAATGTCAAATAACCAGTGCTGCCTGAGAGGTTCAATTACTACTACTGCTGCTACTGCTACTACTACTGCCACTACTGTTGCTGCTACTGCTGTTGCTGCTAATACTGCTGTACTACGCTGCTAGTTCTGTGTACTATAGTGCGCGTTTTGTCCGGCAGTGTTTACTATAGTCGTCTTGCTCACTGTCTATTGGATAACAGTGTATATTTAATGGGCATAACAGCAGTAGATGCCTGTGTGAGACGTTCAACAGTGTGCAGAAGATTGCTTACCACTGCAGGTATGCTTCTCTATAACTCACAATCAGAATGTAGATAGCAGTACTGTACTGTCAAAATGTATTGGAATGTGCAGCCACCTGAACTTGCTTAGATACTTGACGAGTGATACTCGCAGTAATGGCACAGTGATGAAAGCAGTACAAGCGCAATGTAACCATACCTGGCATGCCTCTTGTTTATAGTGACAATAATACAGGTGATGTACAGCCCTTTGCTCTTGCCCATGCTAGTGTGTCACCACCCCACAGCCCGAAGTTAGACCCCTCATTATAAGTGAGCACAGCAGGCCACTCAGCACCATGCTCTCTGAACCACTGCGCTGCTTGCAACTGTCTGTACGCACCAGCACAGTTTAGCGCCTTTGTTAGTACTGCTGCGCTCAACACTTCGCCTTGCTCTAGCACATAATCAAGTATGTCAGTACAGCCAGCAAATGCTGCACCACAACACACAGCGCTGACATCCCAGGGACATCCATGATCTTGTAGCCACCGCAGTGCATCAGTTGCTCCAAACGTAGCAACACTAGTGCACACGCTGGCATCCCATTCGCAGCCTAGACTGCGCAGATGCTTACACATGCCAATCTGCTCAGCACACGCAGCCCATGACAATGTGCTCGTATCTACAGCTATCCCCTGCTGTTGCCGCAGCCACTCCAGCACTTCTATGCTCCCACCACTTGCTGCATAGCAAGCTATTCTCTGCTCGCGCCACTCACAGCCTTCATTGCGGAGATGCTGTAGGGTTGCCAGGTGGCCCCCCTTTGCAGCTCCTGCGCATGTGTCGTGATCAAAGATGCACCAGCTCTGTGTCCTTAGCCAGTTGAGCAAAGGGATACTTCCACTGTGAGCAGCCCAGTGGCTCAGGTTGGAAGGCCTTGGGCAATGCTGGTCTGACAACAAGAGCTGCAGAATACTCATGCGTCCCGATGCTGCAGCTGTGTTGACCAAAAGTGCACTTAGCGGCATGCCGAGCTCTCGCAGGATAGCTAGAGTGCGTGCATCAGCAAACGTACCAGCAATTTTCTGCAGCTTGCAGCTCGTGTGGATTGCTGGTAGCCCACAACTACTCGCCCATCTGACAGTCGTAGGCGATGAAACCGCAGCACTGCATAATGTGTGTTTATTGCCACAGGTCACAAACTTGTTTGCGCGCCCTATAGTAACGCGCAAAGCTTGCTGATTCCCTATGCCTTCATAGACAGACTTCCACTCTCTGCAGACATTACCAAGGAAAAGGTAGTTGCCAGGTAAAAACCTAAACACTCGCTTCAAGATGCCTACATCTCTGAGAGGGTTATACACTGCAGCCAGCGCCTGCTTCTGTGTGCGTGTCAATACCATTCTAGCTCTTGTGCACCTCTCAGCAGTGGGAAAAAAAACAGCAAAAAAAAAACAGTGCCAGTTTGTGAAAATGCAAGCTTACAGCAAAAATCTGTGTGTGACGACAACCCACTGCAGCAAGGAGCTCCAATTGACCACATAGAGCAATGGCTGACAATCAAATGCAGGAGGGCGGCGCAGCAGTCAGCAGCGATCCTCTGCTTGACTCCAGCGTTCTGCACAATGTGCTCAGCTATGTTGGTCCTGGGCATTTTCTGTTTGTAGCAGCTGTCAGCAAATGGTGGAAAGAAATCTATGCTACACTGAAAAGCCAGCAGGTGCCGTACTACGCTTTCTATAGCTCAAGCCCCACCTTCACCTGTGATCCACATATGACGCTCTACAGCTCTGTGTTTGAATCACATTCACGAGTGAGGCTTGCTAACGTGAATGGGATTGACACAACTCACTGGAAGTACGAGTGTGCTGCAGGCAGGCATGCAGATACCTCAACCCTTGCGCTGGCGCACGAGTTAGGCATGCAGTACACAGAATCGACTATGGGTGGCGCTGCCCAATGCAATAAGCTTGTAGAAGTGCAGTACCTGTATGCTCAAGGTTGTCCTTGGCCTAACTGGCTGCTTGAGACAGCTGCAAGGAATGGGTACTTTGAGTTAGTGCGGTTTTGCCATGAGCACGACAGTCCTTGGGATGGAGACGGAGATCATGCACCACGCTGCGCAGCTGAGAGCGGCAATATCGAGCTGATAGATTGGCTTTTGCAGCAGCCAGGCATGGAGCTGTCTGAAGAAGTCATGAGTGCTGCTGCTGAGGAGGGTCACATAGCAATGTGTCAGTACTTGCACGCACAGCAGTGTGCTTGGGATGAAACATCAACGAGCAATGCTGCTGCTAGTGGTAATTTGGGCCTGCTACGCTGGTTGATGGACAACGGCTGTCCCTGGTATGCAGGCTTCTTGTGTATGTCCGCTGCACAAGGTGATGGCATAGAGGTACTGCTGTACTTACAGCAGGAAGGCTTACTGACAAGCGCAACATTAACAGATGCGCTCCGTGCGGCTGGGTCTTTTGACAAGTTTGCTACTGCAAAGTGGTTAAGAGAGCAAGGTGCAGAGTGGCCTGCTGTTATCAGAAGTGGTCCGTGGCGTGGTGAATTACTAGCTTGGGCTATATCTGAGGGTTTCACACCACCTGCAACCTACTAGGCTACATTTTGAGGTATGTACATCACTACAACACATATTTGCGTGTCACGTGATACCATGATAACCATAGCCGTTTGCAGCAGCAGCAGCAGCAGCAGCAGCAGCAGCAGTGTTTTACTGTAGGCATTTAAAAGCTTGGTGCTCTAACAAATGCTCGTGTACAGAAGGGTGAAACTAGCACAATCTGATAATTCTTTTGTCACTATACTGCTTGCTGCATGCATCAACAATGTGAAGAGACATACTACACTGGGGTCAATGATGTAGTAACAACCACAGCAGCAGCGTTGGCAACAGCAGCAGTAGTGTGTACTCAGTGACTTCATGCAGCATGTGCATGCGCGTACAGCTGCAACAACACAGTAAAGTAAATGAATGGTCGTCATAGCAGCAGCAGCAGTAGTAGTAGTAGTACTAGCAGCGGTGGCAGCAGCAGCAGCAGCAGCAGCAGCAGCAGTAGCAGTGGTAGCAGTAGTCTATGAAGATTGGTTCAGCGGTGCATGCTGTCACAGGGTGACGAGCACAGTGTATACAGTGCGCATTACTACAGAATGCCACACAATGTATCAGTCATGCTCATATCCACGGTTACTCTGAGTGTACCTTGTAGCGATGCGTTGCTGCATGCTCATCTGTCTTCACTGCAAATCAACATTCCTTAAGCAGCTATTCATCACTCTCTAGCACCATAGAGCACTTTCACTGTCTATGTATGCAACTGCCACAAGCAAGTTGAATGCCAAGCAAGCACCACAAACGATTTCAAGACCAAGCTCGCAAGCGCAGTGGCTACACACAGCAAACAGTGCAGGCTTAGGATATATTAACTGAATTGGCATTGGTTCTCTATATTCATGACATTGTTGTTGTACAGTGTATGCCCATTGACTGCTGCGTTCGTATCTACTGTATGCATGTGAGTATGCGCTGCACTACTTTTTCGTATTGCTTCTGCTGCAGTGTGCTTGTGCTTGAAGTCGAACACTATGGAGTATGTGTTCAGAGAGTACTACTACTGCTACTGCTATCATGTCACTGATGCAGCTGCTTGATGCTAACAGGTGCACTAACTGCAGTCGTGTGATTAGTGTGAGTGATGCTACACTGCTGCTGCATCTATAGTACACTGCTTTGGGCGCATGTCGTTGAATGTACAGACACGATGTCTCTCATACAATAGAATATGTCAGCCAGTTGTATCTCGCTTAGCATCTGTTGAACAGCATCGTGGCACCAGCAGCAGTGTAACATAAAGAACGCAGCAGCAAGCATGATCAGCAGGTCATAATTTTACAGCACGTGATGTCTATAAGTGGCGATGACTGTAGCAACATCATTCTATCAACACAAGGCAGCTTAAACAGCAAAGCTGTATTCTCACATAGTACGAATATCAGATATAGTACACATTACGCGCAGAAACGGCTTGCAAACATGACCACAATAGCAATGATAACAGCTGCATGCGTGATGTGCAGCCTTGTGCTCTAGCCCATGCTAGTGACTCGCCACCCCATTGATGGAAATGGCGCTGACCAAACCCAAGAGCAGCAGGCCATGCAGCACCATGCTGTCTTAACCATTGCACTGCAGGCAGTTGGCCAAATGCACCAGCTTCATTCAGTAGCTGAGTCAACAGCTCAGCAACTAACACTTCGCCTTGCTCTACGACAAAGTCAAGTATGTCAGTGTAACCATTGCGTGCTGCGCTCATGCATACTTCGTGCACGGACCATGGGCACTCTTGCTCAAGCAACCAGCGCAGTGTGTCAGTATGGCCACCTTCAGCAGCTCTACTGCACGCCTCAAAATCTAACTCGCAGCCGACGGTGAGCAGGTACTCATACATGCCAATCTGACCTTCACTAGCTGCAGCCGCTAGTGCGCGATGATCAAGCTCTACGCCATACTGCGGCCTCAACCACTCTACTAGTTCTATGCTGCCACTGCTTGCTGCGTCTTGCATTATGGACTCGCCGTTCCATCTACAGCCTTCGTTGATCAGATGTTGTAGTACTGTCAAGTGACCAGCTTCTGCAGCTCCTGTGCATATGTTTTCATCATTCAGCTCGTGCCACCAGGTTTGCGACCTAAGCCACTTAAGCATGTCGATGCTGCCGCTGCGACCAGCGTAATAATCAACATCATTATACATGGGGCCCTGCTCCGAAAACAAGTGCGGCAAGATGTGTAAGCGCCCTGATAGCGCAGCTGCATGCGAAACTGCATCGTCGAGTGGCATGCCCAGCTCACGCAAAGTAGCCAGGGTGTCCAAGTCAGCATACCGTCCAGCAATTGCTTGGAGCTTATTGTTCTTGCAAATCGCTAGCCCGCAGCTGTGCGCCAGCCCAGCCATCGCAGGAGACGCAACTGCAGCGCTGTAGAGCGTAGTTCTAGAGCAACAAGCCACCAGCTTGAAATCAGAATAGATGCTGAAGCTGTACACTTGCTGCTCAGCTTGGTCTGCATAGACAGCTTGCCACTCTCTGCAAACAGCACCAAGGATCAGCCAATTGCCTGGTGGCAGAAAGCTGAACACTTGCTGCATCATAGCTGCATCGCTAAGCATGTTACTAGTAGCTGCTTGAACTTCCTTTAAAGGTCGATGCTGGCTTCTGCTGCTCAGAGCATGCTCGAAGCAAAACATTAGAGCCAGTTTGCAAAAGTGCAAGCTCACAAGCAAATTTGTGACGGCGGCAACAGGCATCAGCAGCAAGCAATCCCATCCAGGTCGAAACCGCATTAATTTTCAAATTTGGGGGGGTGTGATTGAAAATGCTTGCAGCGATTTTCTGCATCTACCGCTCGTTTTAGCAGCGCTGCTTGTGGAGACAGGTCTAATGTAATATAAGAGCTAGGTTCTGCTCTCAAAGTCAGCTGCCGAGGCCGTGTCTGTCGAATTTAAAATTCAGCAGGGTGGAAGCAAAACGAGGTCGTGGCTGCTGTTATAGCACTGTCGCCTGGCTTGTTCTGGCGTCTTATATCCCTCCTAGGGATGCCATAGCATCTGCATCTTGTCCGGTTAACTTCCGAGAGCTCAATCAAGCAATAACATTTCCTTATCAAATGGCATGGCGTGCATTCGCTACACGAGCAATCAACGCAGATGCAATCAGATGCATACTGTCTGTTATTGTAATAACTGCCGTGACATAGAGTTTAGCGCTCTATCGATGTCAGTGGCATCAGCTATTGGCAGAAACACAAAGTTCAACTATGTTTGGCTTCAGTTCGCGTGTTGCACATAGTCTTCCAGAGGTTCGGCGCTGCATGTCAGGTCTAGCAATACTCTCATGAAGATAACTGCAAAGCCGCAGTGGCTAAGATGCAGCGTGTATCGAGCTCACGCGCGCCCCCCCCCCAAATCAAAAATAAAAGCGGTTTCGGCATGGATGGGAGATAATTGTCATCAGGTTTGTGGTGATGGTGGCAACTAGGGCTCAAAAGCGCAGCGCTGCTCGTATACAGGCGTTCTGCAGAATGTGCTCAGCTATGTTGGTCCTGGACTCCTGGGCACTATCTGTTTGTAGCACTTGTCAACAGCTGGTGGAAAGAAGCATATGCTACATTGGAAAGCCAGCAGTCAACAAGTGGCGATGACGAGAGTTCTGAAAGTTCTGAAAGTGTTGACACTTGCATTCCGCAGATTACCCAGTTCAGTGCTGTGTTTGGGTCGCCTTCAAGGGTCAGCTTTGCTCATGAAAGTGGTCTTGACTGCTCCTTGGCGCTGTGCCAGCTTGCTGCAGGCAGGCATGCTGATATCGCGACCCTGGCAGCAGCGAACATGCTGGGCGTGCGGTTTACAGAACCAGCAGTGGACGGTGCTGCTGAGTGTAATAAGCTTGCTGAAGTGCAGTATCTGCATAGTAGAGGTCGTCCCTGGCCTCGTGGGCTACTCGAACCAGCAGCTTGCAGTGGGCACTTTGAGCTGCCACGCTGGTGCTGTGAGCGCGGCTGTCCTTGGGATTCAGTGGCTTGGGCATCATACCACGCAGCTCAGAGCGGTAATATTGAGCTGATGACTTGGCTGTTGCAACAGCCAGGCATAGAGCTGTCGGCAGATGCCATGTTTGCTGCTGCAAGAAAGGGTCACACAGCAATGTGCCAATACTTACACTCTCAGCAGTGCCCTTGGAATGCAAGAGCCGCAACCACAGCTGCCTATGGCGGCCACATTGACGTGCTACGCTGGTTGGTAGACAATGACTGTCCCTGTGACAAGCAAGCACTGTACCAATCGGTTGCATAAGGTGGCAGTGTAGATGTGCTAGTATACCTGCAGCAGAAGGGTGTACTGGCTAACGCAAGGTTATACTTCACGGAAATGCTTAAGAGAGCTGGTGAAGTATAATTCAGGCAGTATCGTTGGAGTGGTGAAGTACTAGAATGGGCAATATCTGAAGGCTTCACACCACCTGATACTTGGTAGTGAATACAATTGGTAAAGGTGTGTACTTACATCTATTCATATCACTATCGTGCATCATCCCTAGCACTATAATTGTTGATGCCTCCGTAGTTCCTGTGTTCAAATATTGCTAGTTTCTCATGGTCAATCAGCCACCTGTTTCGAGTCCATGAATGTGCAGCTTTAAATCATTTGATCGTGTTACTGACACCACTAATTCTGCTTTGCTTGGCTTTTGTTACTGTACTTATGTATGCATCATTACAGATATGAGAAGACATGGCTACATTGAGCTACAAACTATAGCAGGAGCAGTAGCAGTAGCAATAGCAATAACAGTAATAGGCGCAAAAGGATAGCAGTGTTTTGCATGCGAGTCCTACATCTTGATGCATGAGTGAGCATGCTGCTGCTGCAAAATTCTTTGGCATATTGAAGCTACACGCTCCATCAAACGGAGAATGATAGCAGTAATTGTAGAAGCAGGCAGCAGTATAGCGGTAGTCATCATGCCCAGTTCATAATGCACATAGAAACAGATGGTGCGGTCACGCTAGATTCATACAGTAGCGCTCTACATCAGAGGCTATTACACAATGTACCAGCTACCCTATATCAACGCATTATGAGTATACTGTGTAAAAATTAGGTGTTCAAGTTGCTGCTGTTGAAGTTGCTGCTGTGGACGCCATCATATCATAGTGTTACTGTTTCACAGTACACCGCTGCACAAAGCTCTTGTATCCAAATAAATTATCAAGTACTTGTGTAAACAACACAACATGTTGTGACTTGCGTAGACAGACTGCGGCCACCACTCTGCATATGTAACATTTGAAAAGCTGAATTCGGTACAGTATGTAAAGCTCACAGCTAACAGTACATACTAGTTGACTGAAGCAACTTCAGGCAAAGTGCTAGTAAACACGCAGTACCACTGTAACATGTCCTACAGCATAATCATACAAGCATACGTAGCACGTGTTCTTTACAACGAAGCGATACGAGAATATGACCATACACAGCAGCTCTACGTACACGTACATCATGCACTAACCAAATGAACGCTAGCGCAAGCGACAATGTACAAGACAGAGTGATTAAGTGCAGTTGAGAGTGGCACTGCTTTTGTGTTTGTTGTGTATGTGCGCATGGTATCATTGAAAGCTCTGTGTGACGCCACAAATCGCTGCATTTGTGAATACTACATGTGCATAGCGTGTATCACTCTCTTTTGCTTCCAATCTTGCCGTTCATGCTGTGGTACAAGTGTGAACACCGCATCCCAACGTACTCCAACTCATAATCAGCAGTGCTGTGCTATGAGTAGTGTGTATGAATGCTACACCAGTGATACGCTGAAGCTTTGCATACACTACAACTGCCAGTGAGCTAGCACTAAGATCCATTGTTAATGCAGCTGCTTAGCTGGAGCCGGCAGTAACTGTAATGTGCATAATGTCAGACTTCTGCTTGCTGCAAATGCTACTGTTGTTTTTACTGCTGCTACCAAAGCTACTGCTACTATGCTACTGCTGCTGTTGCTGCTGTATGCGCATGGTGAGCATCCTGTCATAAGAACACAACAACAGTACACGTGATAGGTGTGATAAGCTGATAGTGCATAACAGATACCCATACATAGTCGATGATAACTAGATGAAGTCACAACTGTTGTAAGTCAGCATGTGACAGCTGCAGAAAAATAACACAGCACATCAGGTCATTGTGCCACAGTGTGCACTCTGTGTGTACCTATAGAGCAACAACTAGCATTTTTGCACATGGAAAGTGTTGACACACCTGATAGCCTCAGCCATCATCTTCATTGTCAGTATCAGTGTCATTACCATCAGTTATTGCAGGTGCAGTACAGCCTTCTGCTCGCGCCCATGCTATCATATCAGCACTCCACTGACGTTTGTACGTAGGCTCGTCAAAACCAAGCACAGCAGGCCATTGTGCGCCGTGCTGTCTTCACCACTGCGCTGCTTGCAGTTGACTGCGTGTCCCTGCACAATTGAGTGCCCGTGTCAACGTCGCTGCATCTATCACTGCGCCTTGCTCTACGATGTAGTCGAGAACATTTGTGTGGCCATAGCGCGCTGCACTACAGCACACTTCATTAACATCTCAAGGGTAGCGATTCTCTCGCAGCCAGCGCAGTGTTTCAACCTCGCCGAATCGAGCAGCTTGCACACATGCACTGGTGTCCCACTCGCAGTCAACACTGTGCAAATGCTTGCACATAGCAATCTGGCCCCCAGCTACAGCCGCCGCCATTGTCTGAGTAGTGATCTCTATACCCTGCTCTTGCCGCAGCCACTCCAGGGTTTCTATGCTACCACTGCTTGCTGTATAGCGAGCTATGCTGGCAACATCCCAGTCACAACCGTCACTGCGAAGGTGCTTTAAAGCGGCCAGTTGACCTCTTTGTGCAGCTCCCGCACACGTGTCATGATTAAACTCTCACCAGCCCTCTGCTCTGAGCCACCTGAGCATGCTGATGCTGCCGCTGCTGGCAGCGAGGTGACTGATCACCCTGGGTCTTGGGCAAGCGCTGCAGGATAGGCAACCGCCCTACAGAGCAGCACGGTTTGCCACAGTGTCGCTGAGCGGCATGCCTGCGCACGTAAGGCAGCCAGCGTCTCTACGTTAGCAAGTAGACCAGCTGCTAGCTGCAGATGGAATGTCGTGCTAACTGCTAGCCGACACTGGTAGCTACTAGCCCACTCAGCTATTGCAGGAGAGGCAATCGCGGCGCTGAAAAAAGTACTTTTAGTGCCGCAACTTACAGGCTTATTGTTGTATTGCAGGTTGTAACTGCAGACGTGTTGCTCTGCAATGCCTGCATTGACAGACTTCCACTCTTGGCAGACAGCACCAAAGAAGAGGTGATGGCCAGGCAAAAACGTGAAAATTTGCTGCAAGATGCCTGTATCTCTGAGAGGATTGGAAACTGCAGCCAATGCCTGCTTCTGCCTGCGTGTGAATACAATGCCTCTTCTTCTGACGCACACAACGCCGACACACACACAAAAACAGTGCCAGTTCACGAAAGTGCAAAGCTCGGAGCGCAAAATTTTGTGACGGTAATCCCACAGCAGCTCCAGCAAGCAAGCAGCGTCTTACACCAATTTAATTAGAGCGATGGCTGACGTTCAAATGCAGCAGGGCGGTGCAGCAGGCAGCAGTAATCCACTGCTTGACCTTGGCATTCTGCAGAACGTGCTTAGCTATGTTGGTCCTGGACACCATCTGTTTATAGCTCTTGTCAGCAGATGCTGGAAGAACGTGCACATCGCGCTAGGCTCTGAGCAGGTATCTGTTTACTTTGAGACGAGCGGCAGCAGTGGAGTCAGTACTGCCAGCCTGTGCGCAGAGATGACGTTCTATAGCTCTGCGTTTGCATCCCCATCACGAGCCAAGCTTGCTTGCGAGAGTGGGCTTGACTGCTTTACAG
>AXNI01002429.1:0-11509 GCA_000498555.1 Heterococcus sp. DN1 | reverse complement strand
AGACTGTACCGCAACAGCGCCTGGCACCCCTGGCACAAGCTGCAGCAGTTCTACTTCTTTGCAATCACAGCACTGTTTGGTCTCAAAGTTGTGCTGCTAGATCTTGGCCAACTGCTCACTGGACAGTGGTCTGGTGTTGCTATCAGCAAGCTTGCAATGGAGTACTGGCCGCTGTCAGTTGCTCTGAAAGTGCTGTTCTATGTGCGGTTCATTGCGCTGCCGCTGTGGCTCAGTGCACAGCCGTTGGTCACTGCTGCACACCTCTTCTGGACTGCGCTGGTACGTACTACTTATGCTTTCCAAAATTCTAGCATTTAAAATATTTACTACAGTAGCAATTAGTATAGTTCGTTAACAAATTTTGTGTAGCTCGGTAGCATCTTGTGCGACACTTTGCACTGTAGTGCATGCCGGCTGCATGCCGCAATTGCTGCACACTGTTGCAACATCAAGCATTAGGGCAATCTGTTTGCTGATCGAAAGCCACAGCAGCTGTGTGTTATAGACGACACTGCTCATACATGCTTCTTCCAGTTTGTCAGCACGACAGTCTGTGTGCATTTCTGCTTTGATGCTCCACACTGCACTGACATCACTGTGCTATATATTACTGCACAATACTATATACTGCTTGATTGCACTACAGGTTTGTGGAGTGTACTTGTCATTCTTCTTTATGCTGTCACACAACTTCATAGAAGCACGCACATTTGAGCACAGCAAGGGCCTAGACGGTGGCGAAGTAGAGTACTTAGCAGCTGTGCTACAGACAACAAGCAACGTTGGAGGCAAAGTGAGTACTCTACAAATACATGCACCAATGCGTATGTGCTTTTTCTTGTCGAGCCAAATATTGGTGTGTGTGTCAATGTGCATGGAGTGACATATACATTTTGCAATAGCGCCTGCAAGGTGTTGCACACGACGTGCACAGCATTGCGCCAACGTCCTGCTGCTGCACCGCAAACTCTGCTGTGTTGCGCTGCTTGCAGCATCTTATTGAGGCATCAGATATACCGGGCTACAGTCACCAGCAAATCTTGTAGCTGTCACTGATTTCTGTTTCGCTTACACTACTGCTTCATAAATTGTGCTTCGACTCCACATAGGTCCTGGGCTTCATGAATGGCGGTTTGAACTATCAAATAGAGCACCACTTGTTCCCGCGCATACACCACTCATACTACCCGCAGCTGGCACCAATTGTTAGAGCGTACTGCGAGAGCAAAGCACTGCCGTACTTTCACTTCCCTACTATCACAAGCAATGTGCGGTCGCTGTTTGACTACCTGGCTGAGCTAGGGCAGGCACAATAATAGAGAGCAATCACAAGTGCGCTGATGCTACGTGCCAGCTGAGCGTGTAGAACAATAGAGCTGTTAGGAACCTTGTGTTGGATGATGCAGTTTTACGGTACTGTGCACTTATACTACAGTTGCATGGTCCAACTTGCGCAATGCAACTGGCAAGCTCAGTTTTACTCAGTTCAATTCCTTTGTGCCTGAAACTTGAGAGCATCATGATATCTGCCGCGGGTTTCATGCAGCAATCTTGACCTATTCAGAGGGCTGCCGACAATGAAGTGCAGGTTTCGGCGTTTCAAGCATTGGGCCGTCTGGCGCATCCAAACTGACAGCTTGAGAGGTTCAGCATAAGCATGATCACGTTCATAATGGCTTGTTTCCGACGATGTGCACGACAGAACGCCGGCACTTGTGCATAGCAACGGCCCACGTATTGCGTGTGGCGACACAGAGTAGAGGGGTCGTCACAGATTTTCTAGATGATCAGTTTTGCCCTGCGTGCAAGCCGGAAGGCGACTCAATTTACAGGCTCAGTGAGACTTCCAAACCACACGTGGGCTAACAGTGCTAGTGGTCACTAGGTGTGGTCGTAGTGCGACGGCCGTCATGTGGCAGGAAGTTTGAGCTGCGTGGCAAGTGACTACATATACTTACAGTATGCGTCAAGAATTTCGTTGCCACCACAGTACGAATATCTGTGCGCAGCAACTGCCGCCAACATCAACTGAGTCCTGCAATGCATAATTACAATCATAGAGTCGTCCCTAGGTTGCATCTACTATGGACACGACAGAAACAAACACGAGAAGATCAAGCCAATATCACATGCGTATATATAGCAGCAGCAGCAGCACGCATGTGTAAATTCTCAATGTGGAGAAAACTTGGTGTATTGCATATGTTACAGCACATTATGACTGACTGACTGAATGACCACTAGCAAGCAATAGTACCAGCTCACCTAAACAACTGGATTATGAAAGAAAATTGCGAATTAAGCCTTATCTTACGAGCACCACCTTCCCTCAATGACAGCTACTACTACTGCTGCCACTGCTACTACTGCTGCTACTACTGCTATTACCCGATCTGCTATTTGTCACACACAACTGCATACTGAAAACCCCAACGAAGTACATCATTCAAGCACACACTACAGCTAATGTATTGCTGTTAGGCACTACTATGTACATGTGCTGTGCGCACTCACAGTACATCAGTGTACTGCTTAACAATAGTAGCTGCACCACTACAAATGTTTTGGAAGTGCTACTCAACAGTGGCTGCAGCACTACACGTGTGGTACTGGCTTGCAATACTACTCAACAGTAGCAATAGCAGCACCTCAGTGTGCTACTAAACAGTTGCAGCAGCAGCACTGCAGTGTAGTGCTAGCGTGTAGTGCTGCTCAACAGTAGCAGCAACACTACACAGCGCGCAGTGGTTTGAGCTCATGTGGCACATGGCCCCTCCACTGCAAGTCATTGCAGAAGATAGCCTCAGCTACAGTGCCCTCGCCAGTAGCAGCGTACTGCTGCAGCCTCGCAGCTAGCAGACTCCAGTTAGCCTGAGCTTGAACCCCTCTCTCGTGCGTCACAGCTTGGCGGCGCACTTCTCTCATTGCAAACACATCATCAATAGTAGCCTGACTGAAGTAGGGGAACTCCTGTGGTGCTAGTGCGCTGCGGTTGCCCAGGCGAGGCATCAGCTCTCGTGGCAGCACAGCGTAGTTGCACACAATGGAAGTGCTGCCGCTGTGACCGTTACCAGCTGTGCACCAGTGCAGACGTACATTCTTGATCTCATTGCAGCTGTTGTCTGTGATAGCTTTCTTCGCCTTTATCACTGCCTTTACTCTAGCCAGTATGATCTTGAGTCTGTATGTGAAGTACAGCAGCATGCACGGTGCGCAGCAGTGTATAAGGTACATATCAGTTTTACGGCACATTTCAGCGAGTGCCACTACTTGAAGCACACTGGTGGCGTCGTATTTGTAGTACTTTCTAGAACGTGCCCTTGTTAGTGCTCAAGTGTACCACTAAATTATAGAAAACAAACCGGAAGTCGCAAACAAACTTAAACTCATTTAAGCAGTGTCTTGCAGCTGAGAGCTGCACATCATACCGCACAACAGTTGTAGAATACAAGTACATTGATGAACTCAAGTTGTATGTTTGGGTTTTACCTGTCACCGCACTTCTTGTCGTGCTTACAGTCCTTGTTGACAGCTGCAATCCACGCTGCATCAGCTTTAAGCTTCTCTGCAGCAGTCAGTGGCTCTTTACGCTCAATGTGTGGCGCGAAGTCTGCATGTGCACACAATCACAGCCAATCATAACACAATGTTAGTGAATACTATGCAGTTACTCATATGTTCTGCAAGTCTGCTTGTGTGCAACGGCACTTGAATGTTGCCTTAGAAGTTGAGCAGTATTGTGATGATGTAAACAGCTACTGCAGAAAAATTACTAGTAGAGTGTCTGCGACTGCCGCGCACTGCAGTGAGCACATGTTGACAACGACAGGCATAAGCACATAGTAGCGTCTAAAGAGCATGTTCAGAACAGGCATGAGCAAGCGGTGGCTGCTGTGTGTACGCGCAGCAAAAGCTGCATAGCATATACATAGTGTAGCGAGCTCTGCAGCCACCAAGCTGTTCAATAGTATCGCTAGTCAGCATGCCTATGCCAACATACACGACAACAGTGTCTGATAGTTGATGTATGTTTACTATGTGTGTAGTAATGTACAGTGTACAATGCTTACTTGGCTGGCTGAGCTTAGTGATGAGCCTCTGCACTAATATTGATACTGCATTCCTACTACGTGAAGCCTGATCATCATAGTCACTATCATCTGTGCAATATAGCATACAATGTAGACACAAATAAACAATGGTAAACAATGGTAAAACATGGTAAACGCAGAAAGCGATCAGTAACTGTGTACAACTATGAAATTGGTGGCAGTACTGCGCATAGTATGTGTATACTTAGCAGTAGTCAATGAGAGTTCCTCACATAACAGCGCACACACAAGTGTGTACTTGGCTTCAAGCAATCAGTTTACATTGCACCAGCAACGGTACATTGACTGCTAACAACTATCACTGGGCAGCACTACTCCATGACATGCTACACGTTCACCACAACATTAGGTCTTCAACAGCACTCGATAGCACATACATCAAGTGTGCGTGTCATGCACATGCTAGTAGATATATTGACTAGTGTACATCATGCGTATACTTTTGTGTAGTGATATTAGAATTACCTATGTCCTGCAGTCTGCGGTAGTTGCGCACTGACATAGCTGCAGCACGTTTGCGCTTGCCTGTTATCAAACAAAGTGTACAATTAGGAATTTGGTGTCAGTTGCTAACAACAGTAGGCATTTAAACATCATGACAATTTTCTTAAGATACTTATGTCCGCATAAGCTGGCAACAACAGCGTGCACTAGAGTGTACATGCTAGGTGTACGCAACACCACACAGATCAGCGTGATTGCAGCATCAAGAAATTCATGCTATGACCACGCTCAAGTTGTACACTACTGCCACCTAGTGCGTTAGTGTGTGCACTCATATGCCTCATTCGCGGTGTATGTACAGCGCGCTACTTGAGCTTACATGCTCAGCCTTTACACGCATGGACTATCAAAGCATAGGCTGAATCACAAGCTTGACATTTGCTAATTTCACTGTAGCTAAAGTGGCCTAAATATACACTGATTGCGCAGAACTTTTCAGTTCAACATGATAGCAAAGAGCAAGCACTCACCATTGACCTCAGCAGGCTCAGGCTCAGGGCTGTCAGGCTGCTCATCATCATCACTGTCATCATCTGCACTTGCATTGTCTGCACTTGCATTGTCCATGTAGCTAGCATAGGCAGCAGCGCTAGCAGCGGTGTACTCATCAATCTCAGGATCATCATCTGTGTCAAGGCCGTGCACTGCCACAAAGTGAACTACTCTAGGGTCTACAGACTCCTCTGCTGCGTCTACACCATCAAGCAGTGAGAGGCAATGTGCATACAAACAGCAGAGTTATGATAGGAACATACACATGGCCAACATGAAGTAGAGCTGTGTTACCAGCATGTGTTGCAGCAGCGTTGCACACCGTCAATGCTGCGGTCAAGTAATTTCTGTTCGGCGCGTGCTACTACATTCGTGTATTGAAGCTGGCTATGCTGCCGTGACAGGAACAAGTAACCCAACAGTCGAAAAGCCAGCTTGACTATCATTGAGCTCATAAAATGGCTTACGCAGCGCACATATAAAAACATAAAGGCGCTGCTGTACCACAGAACTCTCTCAAATCAAGTGTATTGTGCACAGGAGCGTACCAGCGCAACAGATTGTGCTAAGCGTTAGGGGGCTGTTCGAACTGTGCTCAACGTACCTTCTTGAGGATTAGCTCGCACTTTGCGATCACGCAAGCCATACTTCTTCTCAGCCTGTGCTGCCGTGCTAGCAGGAATACTGTCCTTGTTGAACTCTTGCAGTGCAGCTCTCAGCTCCTCTATCTCAGCAGCTCTGGCAGCGATCTCTGCATCACGCCGAGCAATGGCAGCGTTTGCTGCTTCCAGCTGCAGCATCGCCTCATCTCCCTCATTCTCGTGAGCTGCGCCCTTCTGACGCTTGGAATGCTTCTGGTTGACCTGATGCATGCCACAACAGCAAGGAGTCAGTCAGCTGCGAGCCGCAACGGCACCCAAGACTTTTCGAGACTGTGTCACCTTTGCTTTCTGCTGTGCTGGCTGGCTGGAGCTATGCTTAGTAGAGGTACCAGGCGCCATGCTGCTGTACAAGTGCTACGCTCTGCAGGTTCAATTCACGAGCGGATGAGGCCAGGTGACTCGCCGCATTTTTGCTAAGCATAGCCCTGCCAGGTTGTTGCTAAGCAGCATCGTTGCCCTGCCTGAGATGGTCGTTAGAACACGGACGCCTAGTCAAAAGCAGGCGCAGGCGCATGGCAAAATCTAATCTGACTTGAAGATGCGCTTCCAGCTTGTCATGTTGCTTCTTCTTTCCTTGTGGCATGCGACAGTGCAATCAGTAGCGCATAGCTGAGTAGGCGCTGTTCAAACAGGAGGACCCGACCTTGGCTGAGGAGAAGGAGAGAAAAGTGCAGTTTCAGGCTGATGCTACTGCAAAATGCTACTGCAGCAGCGCGCAGGCTGTCGCCGCGCAGCTAGTAACCTTAGAAGCAGCTTGCAGTATGCACAGTTTTTATACTGCGAGTTTCATACGATCGTCCTGCACAAGGTGCTACTGCTACTGAACGATATCCATTCACGGTAGTCATGTTGGAAGTCAAGTTGGCGGGCTGCTCTTCACCAACTGTGGCAAGCACAGCTATGCAGCAAGCAACAGCAAAAGAGGTAGGACTGATACAGAAGCAGCGCAAATTTCATGTGTATATAGGTTGCATTTATCACAGGCGCGCTTACACGCACACTCGGCTAGCATTGCTTCAAGTTGACGCCCGTGCGTTGCTGTATGTGATACGTAGGAGCCGCTGTTAGCCAGTTACAGCGAGGGCTCAGTAAGAGGCAAAGTCCAAAGTGTGACTGCAGCAGTAATAGTATGATACGCAGCTCAGGTACATCATAATACAGTACGCAAGCAAATTCTTCAATAGTCATGCCCTGAGCTCAATGCAGTGCCTGACAGTCATAGCACTGTCTGTGTTGACAGCACAATTTTGCTGATACAAGCGCTTCTAGCGCCATAAACCTACTACGCCAACCGGGGAGTTGCATTGTAACATAGCAGATGTGCTGACGCTAACGGTGACTGTATATTGATGTGCCCACGTGCAGTCTAAAGCTGTAGCTGAGCAGCGCAGTAGCAGTTGTGTGCAGCAGTCTGCCAACAGAGCTAGTGTGGCAGTGGCTATTAGTATGATAGCAGGCATGACGCACACTACTGCATGCGAGACAATCCGGCGCTATGCAAGTGTGCTTAAAAGAAAACCGTGGACAGCAGTCGACAGTTACGCTGCATCGCATTACGCGACAGCAACGCGGTTCACGGTTACCGCAGCAATAGCAGCAGAAGCAGCAGTAGCAGTTGTGATAGAGCAGCAGTGCTAAGACAGCTACAAGATCTCAATAGCGAACTTAACACGTGCTTTCCCAACGGCTGCTGTTGCGCAGCACTGTGTGTATGCTGTTGGTGGTGCAAGAGCAACGCAATTAATGCCCAGCGAGCACACCTACTTCGCACAAAGTAATCAGTGACGTCTACTGCGGTCTTGACCTGAAGTACTGCGTCAACAATAGTATTAGTGGCACATAGCTTTTTGGGCACATCAAGTACACCCAGAGGTTACACACAGGATCCTGTCTATACTAGTGCATGGTGTAGCAAGGGACGTCTGAACTGCTTGCGTGTGCACTGTACGTGTTTGCTTGACTGCGATGCGCTATCAAAGTGGTGTTCAATGATGTCATTGCAAATTATTGGAGCGCCAGTGTAGGAAGGGAACGCGCTTTTTGAGTGTTTGCTCTGCAATCACGGGTTGCGATGTCTGGAGCTACCATGGAGCACTCTATGCTTGCTGCGATGCGCGATATGACTGAGAAGATGATGCAAATGCAGGCGCAGGTCCGTAGGCTGGCTAAATCAGTATTCTGCCATAATCAAGCCGGTTTCTCGTGTCTCAAACAGATGGTGTTATTTTACTCGCTTGCAGGCTGTTGAGAGGCAGGCCACGATTGAGCAACAGCAACGCACTATTGATCAGCTCCAGAGCCAGATTCAGCAGACAGAGGCTGCAAATGGACAGTTGAGGACCAGGCTATCGCAGAACGACGGAGAGCCTGAGAGCACGACAGCCAAGAAGAGAACACAGCCACAATCAGCTGCTGCAGCTATGGGTCGTCAGCACTCTGGCAGTCAAAAGCGCCACAAGCCAGGTAAAGTCTAAATGCTTCAACTGAGAAAGCTAGCTTGTTGCGTACGGGTATCACGCGTTTGGCTGTGATGCTGCGCTTGCTAACTTATAACAACATGCCAATGACACTACTACACACGAGAGCGAATGATGGCACTGCACAAGCACGTCAATTTAGCAGAGACAACAGTAGCACCAGTGCTGCGGCTAGCAAGCAAGCAGCAACCGCAACCGTCAGCAACACACAGGTCTCATCAAGAACGCATCAACTTGCAGGTACACAACTGATCACAGTCTAACCATCATTCACTCACACGTAGCATGCCTCCGAACGCATGCGCACCCACTGTGATTGCCTGATACTAAACAGCACAAAAGGCTGTATCTGTGCATTAAAGTGCTAGTGTGCAGTGTTCGATAAGCTAGTTCTTGTGCATGATGCCTTCACCTGCATTCTTTCATATGCATAGGCGTTGATAACAGTGCTAGCAGCTATAAAGCTGAAGGATCATACGTATATGGTAACAGCAGCAGTAGTAACAACAACCGCAGTGCTATCAACAGTGATTCTGACAGGGGCCGCATGTCGCACGCTGTCAAGCCTAGCACTGACAGTAGTCGTGATGCAATCTATGAGTATGAAGCTGATGACAGTAATGATAGTGGTAATGACAATGATGAAGGCGCTAGCGAGGCCAACGTGTGTACTACTGGCAGCAAACAGCAGCACAGTTACAGCTGTGTGAAAGACAACGGCGGCGGCAACAGTAGCAGCAGTGCAGCTAAGAGAGCGGTGATGTGCGGTACTGCTGCACAGCACACTAACACCAATAACAGTAAGACAGATGATAGCTCCAGTTCTGATGAGCTGGCTGCAAACTACAATGAAAGCAGTAGCAGTGATGATGATAGCGATGCTGACAGTACTAATGCAATGCGTCATGGCAACAACAAGACAGCAGGTATACATACACAGTTTCGTCGGTGTATATGTACTGTTTCATCTGCACTTACTCACGTGCATTTGGGTTGTTAGTGCATTGGTCACCAGGTACTACTGATGAGCTCTGCTGCTACGTACTGTCGATAAACTGTGCTACAAAATAAGTACTGTATAGTGTATAATCTAGTGCTATTAGTGGATGTGCTTCTACTGTACTGCGTGCAACAGGGACGTCGACGAAAGCCAGAACTGTAGCAAAGCAGCGTGAAGCTTACGCTTTAGGCTCTAACCGAGAGACTACAAGCACCAGGTGGCACACACAAAAGCATTTACTGTTTATTCATATATGTTCTGCTGTTTTAGTGGCTCATGCTTGCTGCTATGCCACTTTGTAATTCAATACTGAGTGCTTTACAGCAGCGTGCAAACTGCAAACTCAGCGGTGACGCGCCAAATAATACTGCTGTCATTGAAAAGCACCATGTTGCCTTACTTATATTGTGACACATCGTCATTCTACACTCATTCATCACACAGCAGAGTACATACCAGCCGTTGAGAGGAGCGAACCATCATCGCAAACAAAAGCAGTGTTTAAAGACAGCTACTATAGCTTGCTGAACAGAGAGTGTCCACACAGTAGTGCTGACAGTAAGAGTGGCAGTCAGCTGAAAGCACTCATAGCAGACATACGAGCTTCCAGTGCTATGCAGTCTGCAGCGCAGCGAGAAAGACTGTGCTCACAGCTGCATGATCTGCGTACACACTGGGCTAAGACTAGCAGCCACAGCCGCAAGTCAGCAGTAGCATGCAGGCACACTGTGATGCCCCGTGAGGCGCTGCCACGGCTAGTCTCACCATGCAGCAACTCAGCTGATCGCTTCCCATACATAGCACAGCAGACGGCCAGTGATGTGCGAGCTATGCGTGCTGTGCGAAGCAGGGCTAACGGCAGTACAATAGACTCAGCACGGTGGGATGTGCTGCAGCAGAGACTACAGCAGTATGCTGCTAGTGGTGCTGGTACTATCGCTGAGGCAATATTCTGCAATGACTGCTTCTGGCTAGGGCATGAAGCTCATGAGAGACCATCTGGAGGCAAAGCAAAAGCAGAACAGAACAGGCAGAAGAAGAACGGTAGGCGCAAACGTTAGACTGCTACAAATACTGCTAGGTAGCAGCTTGGCCTTGCTAAAGCACTAGTGTAACGCAACAGAAGCACAACAGCAAGAGATGAAGTGTGGTGAAAATTCATGCAGCATACTACTACTGAGGTGTATGCTCATGTACTACTTTAGTTACACGAGCGACACAGTAGTTTGCACGAGTTTGTATCTAGTACTAGCAGGGTATATGCGGCATGCACAGTGTACTGCACAGTAGATTTGGCGCATATTTAGTAGTGTCATGCATGCTAAGCCTGCATACTTCTGTTAAGCATGAGCTAGAGGTCAACACCATGTACATTGAGGTACTGTCCGTAGTATGAGCTACTGACTTATTGCATGCACATCCCCAAATACTTATACTGTAGGCTGAGCGTATGTATAGTCACGTCTGCACAGGGTTCTCTCTAGTCCACAATGCACAACGAGTCCAAGTCCCATTGACACATGGCTGTTTGATGTAATAGGGTGTTGGTGCTTTGATGCATGTATGTGGTGTGAAATGTGAAATTGTGTCAAAAATAACTTGAAAAGCAGTGATCAATGATCTTGAGCTTTTTGAGTGCAAGTTCTCGCTATTACACGGTCGCGCAGCGTCATGGACAACTCTTTGGTTACTGACATGCATAGCATGACTGAGAAGATGATGAAGATGCAGGCGCAGGTGATGCGAGCTCAAACATTGCTTCAATCTTGACATCGAGTCAATTCCGCATCACAAATGTCTCGTTGCTCTTGTCGTCTATGGCATCTCAGGCAGCTGAACAGCAAACAACAATAGAGCAGCAATCGTGCACCATCAACCAGCTCAAAGTGAAGCTTGCAAGTCAAGAAGCTGAATCTGCAGAGCTCAAACGAAGATTGGTGCATCATGACGACGACAACTCAAGCGCAGCTGTAGCTGGCTCGCCTCACAGCAGCAACCAGAAGTCGCAGTCATCTTCATCAATGCGTGGGCACCAAGGCTATAGCAGCCAGAAACGCCACAAACACGGTACGCAATCATAAATGCACCTATGAAGCTTGCTACCATTCCAAAATCATGCGGCCGCTATTTGCTATCCTCATCATTGCATGACAACGTCTGCTTCCTCGTGTTACGTCGCACCACTACGCATGTATATGTATGTCAGACGCATTCAAAGCGTCAGCGCGCAGTGAGAGCAGCAGTAGCAGTGGTAGTAGTGGT
>AXNI01002400.1:0-10138 GCA_000498555.1 Heterococcus sp. DN1 | reverse complement strand
TTGCTTTGCCACATTCTCAGCATTGATGTCAGCGCCATGATCAAGCAGGAGCTGTACTAGTGGTAAAGAGTTCGCCTGCACAGCCGCAGCTATTGGAGTGACCAGCTGAAGTTCAACTGCATGCACATCTGCACCAGCTTCGAGTAGACACACTGCTATACTCATGTGGTTGTAAAGGCTAGCTACATGCAGTGGGGTCTGCTTATCGGTATCGATTGTGTTCACAACTGCACCATGTCTGAGTAGCAGCTGCACAATGTCTAAGCGCCCGCTCATGCTTGCGTGCATCAGAGCAGTGCGCAGCATACTGTCTCTCGCTTCCAATAGCGTCCCTGCTCGTGCTAGCAGCAGCTCACAAGTTTTTTTTTTCTGCTAACCCCACCCGAGCTGCGATGTGCAGTGCTGTCTTGCGATCTGGCGCACCATGCAAGCACGGATCAGCACCTGCTTGAAGAAGGACATCGAGCACTGCAGTGCAGCACTTGCACTCTATTGCACACATCAGTGCTGTGACATCAAACCCCTCGGGAACAGTAAACATCGCATTGATGTCAACACCAGCAGCAATGAGCAGTCTCACACACTCCGGCAGGGGGTGGTGAGGGTGAGGGCTGTTGTAAGCCAGGTAGTGAAGCAGCGGCAGCTTCCGCAGTACACTTCCGCCGCCTCTAACCCTTACTTCTGGAACAGCTGTAGGAGACCCACCAGCATCGAGATAGGCTTTCAGAGCTTGTGCTGAATCGCCTGTCTTTGCTCTTTCGAGAAGGACACTGAGATTCGGTGTTCTGTGAGGCACCAGAGTCGTCTCTTGCTTCCTCTGGGCCTTNCTTCTTTCGAGCCATACTAGAGAGCTGTTGCAGTGGTGCTTGAGCAAGGTGGAGCTGCTGTGATGATCATAGAGTGATTGGACAAACGCGGCGCGCACCACAAATTGAACTTCGTGAAGCTTAGCCTATCTATTTGTTTGCTTGCTGTGCTTGCTGGGCAGTGTTAGCTGCTCTTTCAAGCACTCTGCTGCAGTGCAAGCTAGTAAATGTCTTATGATGCAAGCGAAGAGCAGGAGCTGCTTGAGCAGGTAGATGATGATGAACAGCAGCAGAGTGGCTCTGAGAAGAGAGACTCAACAGCTGGTGCCCTTGTACGTGCAATCACAAGGCAGGGCAAAGTGCTGTCTCGCCTCATGGCTCGTGCAGACATTGGTGCTCTCCCACGGCGCCTACCTACACAGCGTGTTGCTTCACTGTCAGACACCTTTGCCAAGGGTGTAGATGTGTGGACATCGTATACAGAAGGTCGTCAAAAAGCTGAATCAGCAGCTGCAGCAGACAGCAAGCTGCGCAGAGCACTGAGAGCAGGGGTGCATGCTGTGCCTTCCTTTGCACGCTCTGCAGTTCTAGGCACAGCACTGTTTGCAGCATACGAGACTACGTTTGACGCTATGGCATCAGCAGCACAGACTAGCACGCTGCCATTAGAGCAAGCACAGAGCTCTGTGCTACAGGCTGCAGCTGCTTCTGATCAAGTGAGAGCTGTGCACTGCATCTTCATTTGACTTCGGCGCAATTTATTGCAGTAAGCTTAACAGAATATGCGTGTGGCTCATGCGTGCTATTGTACGTTAACGGTAACTCGATTGCATATGCAATTTATACGCAGCTCAGTGCGGTGTACAGCGATGTCTAGGAAGCATTTTATGATGCACAAGCCACATACAGTTCTGATGTTTGTTCATTGCTTGTGTGTGCGGTGCTTTATCCTATAACAGCAGCAACAACAGCAGCAGCCGTATCAGCAACTACTACTGAAAGCTGTTCAGCTACCACCAGCAGTCTGGTCAGGAGCTCAAGCACTATCAGCAGGTATCAGCCCTTTAGAAATCACTTTGTGCTATCACTTGATCCTACTGATATTAAAATAAACGAATGCATTCCACTGAAGTCTTTGTTGATGGTTCGAAACTTGTGCGCCAACCAGTTTAATGTTTTTGTTTTCTAAGGTGCCTAACATTTCACCTGCTATGATTGACTAGTTGCGTCACAATGCAGTCAACATAGGCGCTGTCATACCTTACACCATCGCACTATAAAAATCTTGTATAACGAATGTGTACAGGTGCTGTTGCTGGCTCATTGCATGGTGTACTAACAGTCAGTGCTGACAGTGCTATAGCAAGGCAATTAGTGCCTCATATACCTGGTACTGTACTATCACATACGCTAGTACATGCATCTTTATTTGGCACCTACGAGTTTTCAAAGGTACGCAATAATACTGCAGGCAATAGCTTGTGCCACTATCAAAAGAAGTCTTCATCAAGTATGCACCAATTTCACAAGCTGTCAGACAGTGAGCTCATGCAGTGCAATGTGCAAGCAGCATTGCAGCACATGCTTACACTGCATGTATGCACCGCTGTTCATACACGTACTATGAGTGCCGTACATTGCATGCGTGATTGTTAACACTCATTACTTTGTACTGTTGTGATGAACATAGGTGTGGTTGCTGGGTACACTACGTACTGATCATTCGCAGTGGACTGGTGCAGCAGGTATAGCAGCTGCTGGGGGTATAGCTGGCAGTATACAGGTAATATTGTATGGTATACATGTTGCTGTGTCAATAAAGCGTATGTTCTACACTTCACCACATGTAATGACTGTGTCCACTAGTGATAGTATACTGTTGCGTGCTCTTGTAGTGTACATAGATTACAAGCGCTGGGCCGAGTGCTACACCGTAAGCTAAGCGTGATGAGTAAGAAATAGTTCTTGTGCATCCTTCTGTATGCATTGGAGTGATAGCACCGCAGCAGCAGCACTGCACTTGAAATTGCTTTTAAAACACTGAATACCAGTATCATCAAGCATGATCATACGCTGCCTCTCCGATGCTGCGTATAGTGCTTTGACCAACAACAGATGTCTGTTCTTATTGTGTGCTTGATGCTCTAACACTGCAGGAGGTTGTCAGTCATTACACAAACAGCTTAGAGAAGCATGGTCTGCAGAGGCTGTTTAGGCTCAGTTCGGTACAATCTACTGCAGAAGCTTCTACATCACTTAGAGCAATTCCATGGCGCAGTGTCATCATCGCAGCTCCAGCATCAGCAGTTGGGTTTCTAGCATTTGAGTACGGCCGTACCATAGCTAGCATCACCACAGCATCACAGTCGAGCAATGGCGATGGTAGTAGAGGTGATAGTACCTAGCAGTACTGTTGCTGATGACGCTCGCAGTGCCGGCGACATGAGCAGCAGCGAGTGCTAGGCAACGAGCAGTGTACATAAACTCTGTACAAACAGGTCAAACACACATACGTACAACCGCTAAAAAACGGCACATGAGTGGTAAATTTAGTAAATACAGAGCTCTCCAGAGTTTATCGTAAGCATCATGTCAGCCCGTGTAAGATATATGTTGCTCGGTGACGTACGCTGTTTGCACAGACATAAGTGTGCAGAAAGTGACACGAGCACCTCAACTTACTAGAGACTCTATATATGTACTTATGACATTGTACAGTGATCCGACCTTCAACTGCTACTGTAGCTACTGGTACTTACGCTTACGTGGAAGTGTGGCGATTGCACATCGACGTGTTGTCGTGTTGTCGTGTGCACAAATACACGCAGGCTCAGCAACAAACGAGCGTTACAAGAACCGTTGGCGCATTGTTTTTTTTTGCTGCGATGCTGCAGCTCGTGCGGCGTACTCCAGTTTTGCTGAGCAGGCTTGTTGTTGGTCGCTGCAGCAGCTCCAGCACAGCCGGCAGAGGCGGNCGGTGAAGATGAGCAAACAAAAGATCCAAAGATCAAATTGGCAGCACAGCGGCCACAGCGAAGCAGCAGTGGCAGAGGTGGTGGAGTTAGGCATATCGATCATCATGGAGGGCGTGGTGCTTGCGGCAGAGGCAGAGGCAGTGGCATAGATGCTAGCAGCGATGCAAACGCATTGAAAGGTCGACAGATTTCGCTGATGCAGCACATCCAGAAGCTTGGCAATAGTACGATGTGGAGCGAAGCAATTGCTTCACTACGCAAAGCACAGCAGCAGTTCTTCCCATTGAACACCATCATTTACAATGCAACAATCACAGCCTGCGCCAAGAGTGGGCAGTGGGAGTCAGCTGTACAGTTGCTTCGAGAGTTAGAGAACAGCGATGTCTTGAGCCCTGATGTGTACAGTTACAACACTACGATCACAGCTTGTGCAAAGGCAGCAAAAGTGCAGCTTGCCTTGCAGATTCTGGCAGAGCTGAACAACAGTGATCTGCTGGCTGATGTATACAGTTACAGTGCAGCGATTGATGCTTGCGCCAATAGTCTACAATGTGGACAAGCACTGCAGCTTCTTGATAAGATGAAAGTGCAAGGCATTAAGCCAAATGAGTATTGCTACAGCACAACGATTATAGCTTGTGCTAGAGAGGGGCAATGTCAGACAGCTGTACAGCTGTTTGAAGAGTCTAAAGCAGTTGGCATAAAGCTTGATGTGATTACCTATAATACCACCATTACAGCATGTGCCAATGGTGGGCAGTGTGAGAAAGCACTGCAGCTTTTCGACGAAGCGAAAGTAGCAGGCATGCAGTTGAATGTGATTACATACAGCACAACAATCACAGCTTGTGCTAATTCCGGTCAGTATGAGCAAGCATTGCGGCTCTTTGCAGAAGCTAAAGCCGTAGGCATTAAGCTTACTGTGGTCACATACGGTGCAGCTATCACAGCTTGTGCTAATGGCGGGCAACGTGACAAAGCTCTGCAGTTACTTGAAGAAGCAAAACAAGCTGGCATAGAGCTCAATGCGATTACCTACAGTGCAGCAATCACAGCTTGCGCTGAAGGCAGGCAGTATGAGACTGCGCTGCAGCTCTTTGAAGAAGCCAAACGGGCTGCTTTTCAGTTAGATGTACATACGTACAGCGCAACCATTACAGCTTGTGCCAATAGTAACCAGTGTGAGAAAGCACTTGATGTCTTTTACGAGTTCAAACAAACTGGAGATGCTCTCAGTGTGGAAATTTACACAGCTGCTATTACAGCTTGTTGTTACAGCAAGCGCTTACAGAAAGCTTTTGACCTTTTTGAAGAAATGAAAGCAGCTGGCGTGCAGCCAAATGTTGTGACATACACAGCTTTGCTAAAGGGGTGTAACATCTGCAAGCAGTGGCAGCAAGCAGCAGCAGTGTATGAGCATCTAGAGCATAGCGTCAAGGTACCGCTTGATAGGCGTACGTTGCATGAAGCAGTACGTGCATACAAACAGCTTGGTAATGCAGATAAGGTGACTGAGCTAAAGACTAAGATATGTTCAGATATCAAGAAGTGTGGTACGAAAGCAGAATTGTAGCAGCTGAGCAGGAACTGTGGTGGCAATGCTGCAAGAATGAATTGATATATGTATACATGCTATACCTTGTCGCTTTGTATCGGCTGCTTTGGAGTTATCTGCTTTGTGCTCACCACCAAAACAGCATAGACAGGGCCCTAAATACAGAGGAATGCGCAGCAACAATGCACAATCTTCAAGCTGTACATGTGTGTATTACTCGCTTGTTTGTGTACGCATGCTATGTACAACCTGCAGCACAAAGCCTGCAGTGCAGTGCTCAGTGCACATCAGTGTGTATGTACAAGCTGCTTCGCTACTGACTGCTGTTGTAGCTACCAGCAATAGCAGCATAGCTACTACTGCTGCTGCTATCAGAGCCATTACTTCATCCACTTGCTCTTGCGCTTGTCTTTGTGCTTGCCAAGCTTGTCACTGTTCTGTTTGCGGCCTCGCTTTTTCTCTTCCTGTATGTTCAAGAACTTGCCTTTTGCGTACCCCCTCAGACCTGCATCTGCTAGCAGTTCGTCAGCAATAGTTGCTCTGCGCTGTTTCTTAGTTAAACGAGCTGTCTTCCACTCAGTAGCTCCTTCTATAACAGTGCCTATCTGCAGCAAGCCACTGCCTCGTACACCAACCTGCAGCAGCAGTTACAAGTTTGGCAGTTACAGTGTACATTCGTTGAGCAGATGGGTATTAGACTCTGTGAGTGTCAAGGTGATGTTTACACGGTTACACAGCGCTTGATATAGCTACTAAAGTATAATATACACCTACTACAATTGTGCAGCTATACGCTACTATGAGCTTTGACAACAGTATCAATGCTGCTACAGCGTGATGTGTGCAGCTCTTAACTGGCAGCAACAACACTATTCAGGCATATGTCTATACTCGTCCAAAGTGTAGACATATTGCATTGCTAGCAGTGAGTAATTGTATCTCTTTCAGTGTCAATCAAGGGCTCAGCAGCATCGTAAAGATGTGTGATATAGCTGACTTCACGATGGAATGAGTGCACTGCTACAGCACTCTAGCAGCACATAGAACAGCTCTGTACACAGCAGCTGCAGCAATGTATCGCTACGAAGCTGCAGCGCTGGAACAGAAACCTTGATGCTCTTCTGCTACAAGAGCTCTGCAGCAGTGCACTACAGTAGTTCCCATCATTCAGAGTCTGGTTAATGGTCATCATAGCTATTGATTTGACACAATGAGACAGCACCTACTGCTATACAATATCTTGGCACTCTT
The DNA here is from genome assembly GCA_000498555.1 of Heterococcus sp. DN1. Taxonomy (NCBI): domain Eukaryota; class Xanthophyceae; order Tribonematales; family Heteropediaceae; genus Heterococcus; species Heterococcus sp. DN1. The sequence continues at coordinate 3,551 of AXNI01002400.1, read as the reverse complement.
CTCGCCGGTAGTGCTATGATACTATGCGTTACGCCCACAACTACACAGTACTGCCACAACCTTGCCAGCAGTTGTGTGTATACACGATTACACGATCGTGGTTTGCTTATTTTGTATACATGCCCTAGATCGACGATTCTCTACTACAAGCTCTTGCAGTGCACACCTGCACATGCATGCATGCCAACACTACTATACATACAACAACTACCATTGATGAAAAAAATGCGCATGAATACAGTTATAAGTGTACATACCTCAGGTGCTTTATAGAACCGTTTAGGGTCCATATAGCCCCTCATACGGATCAGTTCAGCATCTCTCTTGAGTTCTGCAGTCTGTTCGCTTCCTACAACATTGAACCAACCATTACCAGCGCTCTTGCCGCCTCCTGCAACTGCAGACTGGTCCTTGTTTGCATGCACCTGCTTGCAGATATGTGCAAGTTGTTGTGTAAGATAGTGTACATGATTGCAGTTTGTACTGTTAGTGAACACAGCACTAGAGCACTAGCAGCGATGTTTAGTGAGTCATCTGTAATTCTACACTACTGCAAGATGCAGTGCGAGGTCCAGACAGACTGCAGTACTAACTACGCCAAAACGCATCTACAGTACGCGAAACTTCTCATGAGTGCCTTGAATAATTGAATCAGGCGTCTGGCGCGTGTCTCAACGCAACGCCGTTCAGCCTAATGTACTTGCATTGCAAGCAGTAGCAATTTACAAGCGAAGTAATGTAAGTCTAGCGTATCACGGTAATTTACCTTGCGTAGTGGTGGCACTGCTTGCCCTGGTGCCGTACTGTACAGTGCACTATTTTGACCATATGTAGACTCAGCAGTGCCAGCATTAGCGGCAGCTGTACTACTGCTGCTACTGCTGCTTCTGACGCCACTGCGCTGCTGCTTTGCTTTTGCTGCTGCTGTCTGCTGGCCTCCTAACTGCAATTGAGCTCCCTTGTTTTTGCCCTTTGTGCTGTACTTGATGTACGCAGGAGCAGTTAAGCCGCTGTTCAGAGAGTGCAGCTGCTTGAACATCATCTTGTTGTTGCAGCTACTACTAGTGTGCGGCGGTGCTGATGCAGCGTGCGCAGATTGCAAGGTGGTGCGCTGTGTAGGCCTAGCAGCTGGCGCTGCTGATGCTGTTGGCGGTGGACGCTCTACCACTGTTCGTGATGCTTTCAGCGCAATGTCAACAAGTGCATCGATATCAAACTCCTCCTCCTCCTCCTCCTCCTCATCTACGTTCAGGTCTTCTTGTTGCTCGTCTGGTCGCTCTGCTGTGCCGGCATCTTCAGGGATGGTCTCGATCTGCGGCTGCGCATGAAATGGCACATCTGCTTCGCTAGATTCGCTTGCTATGCTGTTAGAGCGTCTGCTGCTGCGGCGAAGAGGCGTAGGAGAGGGCTGTGCACTGCTGCCGCGTCTGCTTGCGCTCAAAGCAGGCGATGGAGGAGGCAGAGACCGCTTGCGAGATGGCGTCGGACTGATAGGCAGCTCCACTAGCTCCTCCTCGCTGATAGAAGCTTTCCGCCTAGTCAGGACCATCAGGCAAATGCTGTTGCTGGAGCGCTGATCAGGGGGGATCCACAAATTTTAAACCTGTGGCGAGTCACATAACCATGAACGCTTTTCCGGGGTTCTCCAGTATATTGATGCAGACAGCACCTTCAAAGCGTTGTAGCAAGCCACAGATCGATCCGCAACTCGTACAAGTTTTTTTACTGGGTAGCGCTGGGCTCCGTGATTCATATGCAACAAAAAAAACCTCGTGGTCGCAGACATTTTTGTGAAGAAAAATGCAATTTTAGTGCTTTCGTTGCAAATTCATCACCATAATCCCCGCCGCAACGTTGTCACAGCACCTATACGAGAAAAAAAAAGAAAAAAGTAAGAGCCATCAAGCGGATTCGAACCGCTGACCTGTAGTTTACTAAACTACCGCAACTACCAACTGTGCTATGACGGCATTGGTATCTGATCGTTGAAACCAGTATTACTATAAATTTTAAGTTGTTTACTCGCAGTCCGCTGCACACTACACACTAGAGTACTACCAAGCAACTACGACAGCCAGTAGCAGCAGCAGCAGCAGCAGCAGCAGCAGCTAGTGCAGAAGCGTTAGTGTAACGGTATGCACTAAACATTTGCGACGCACCGAGCACTATATTTTCACTGAGCAGCAACTGCAACAGCATTGGAAGACGTGCTTTAGCTATACTAGTACTACGTAGGTGTAATGGTAGACATCTGCCACTGCAGTGTAAAGCCACTGCATGTCTTATAAGCTGTATGCATAGCATGCATAAGCAGTAGTACTAACAGAGTAGGCGCTCATATATAGTATAATGCTGACCATGCAGAGGCGATAAGTGAGAGATTCTGCATATATATATGTACAAGTTGATACTCTAGTATAACCGCAGCGACCAGTAGCGCTAGCCTAACGCCTATATCGCTCTACTCCGCTCTCTCTGGTTAGATATACACATATATGTATACATAAGCACTGCAACTTAGCACTGTTATGCGACCTTGCTGATGCTGTGAGCACTGACATTACCTCTGCTCATTCAAATAGCATACGTACAAGTGCAAGCAAGGACATACAATAACAACAAAACACCATACAACAACAGCAAAACGCCATCAAGTTTCATGTGAAGGTTCATTATGCATTGAGCTAGCACTAGCTGCTATCAAATCAACTATCTTGTACGCTATCAGCCACTACTGCTGCTTTCGCACCGCACTGCTTGATATCAGAGCATATCTTAGTCTTTAGCTCAGTCACTCTATCAGCAGCACCAAGTCGTTTGTATGCACGTACTGCTTCATTATATGCACGCCTGTCGGGCTGCACGTTGTCACTATGCTCTAGCTGCTCATACAGCGCTGCTGTTTGCAGCCACTGCTTACAGTTGTTACATGCTTGCATGAGCACTGTGTAAGTGATAATATCAGCTTCTATACCAGCTGCTTTCATCTCTGCATGTAGCTGCAGTGCTTTCTGCCACTGCTCACTGTAAGCACAGGCTGATATAGCAGCATTATACAGAATCACATTCAGCTTTAACCCAGCTGCTTTAGCTTCTTCAAACAGTTCTAAAGCTGTTTGCCACTGATCACTATTAGAACAAGCTGTAATAGCTTTGCTGTACGTATACACGCCAAGCTTGCAGCCAGCCTGCTTTGCTTCGTCAAAGAGGTGTAGTGCTTTCTCACACTGTCCACCACTAACACAAGCTGTGATAGTTATGTTGTATGCAACCTTGCCCAGTTTGATGCCAGCCTGCTTTGCATCTGCAATGAGTCTTAGTGCTGTGTCATACTGTCCGCTCTTAGCACAGGCTGCAATGATCGTGTTGTAGCTGTAGTTGTCTGGCGAAATGCCGCGCTCTTTCATGCTATCAAGTATTTGTAGTGCTTGCTCACATTGCATGCCATAGAAGCAGGCGTCAATTGCTGCATTGTAGCTGTATGCATCAGCCTGCAGGTCGCTAGCATTCAGCTCTGCCAGCAGCTGCAAGGCAAGCTCCGCCTTTGCGGC
>AXNI01002399.1:0-10123 GCA_000498555.1 Heterococcus sp. DN1 | reverse complement strand
TTGCTTTGCCACATTCTCAGCATTGATGTCAGCGCCATGATCAAGCAGGAGCTGTACTAGTGGTAAAGAGTTCGCCTGCACAGCCGCAGCTATTGGAGTGACCAGCTGAAGTTCAACTGCATGCACATCTGCACCAGCTTCGAGTAGACACACTGCTATACTCATGTGGTTGTAAAGGCTAGCTACATGCAGTGGGGTCTGCTTATCGGTATCGATTGTGTTCACAACTGCACCATGTCTGAGTAGCAGCTGCACAATGTCTAAGCGCCCGCTCATGCTTGCGTGCATCAGAGCAGTGCGCAGCATACTATCTCTCGCTTCCAACAGCGTACCTGCTCGTGCTAGCAGCAGCTCACAAGTTGCTGCCAACCCCACCCGAGCTGCGATGTGCAGTGCTGTCTTGCGATCTGGCGCACCATGCAAGCACGGATCAGCACCTGCTTGCAGAAGGACATCGAGCACTGCAGTGCAGCACTTGCACTCTCTTGCGCACATCAGTGCTGTGACAACAAAACCTTTCGGGAACAGTAAACATCGCATTGATGTCAACACCAGCAGCAATGAGCAGTCTCACACACTCAGCAAGTTTGGTGTGAGGGTGAGGACTGTTGTAAGCCAGTTAGTGAAGTAGTGGCAGCTTCTGCAGTACACTTCCACCGCCTCTGACGCTTACTTCTAGAACAGCCATAGGAGACCCACCAGCATCAAGATAGGCTTTCAGAGCCTGTGCTGATTCGCCTGTCTTTGCTCTTTCGAGAAAGGCAGTGAGATTCGGCGTTCTGTGAGGCATCAAAGTCGTCTCTTGCTTCCTCTGAGCCTTCTTTTGAGCCATACTAGAGAGCTGTTGCAGTGGTGCTGAGCAAAGTGGAGCTGCTGTGATGATCATGGAGTGATTGGGTAAACGCGGCGCGCACCACAAATTGAACTTTTTGAAGCTGAGCCTATCTGTTTGTTTGTGCTTGCTGGGCAGTGCTGGCTGCTCTTTGAAGCACCCTGCTGCAGTGTAAGTTAGTAAATGTCTTATGATGCAAGCGAAGAGCAGGAGCTGCTTGAGCAGGTGGACGATGCTGGTCAAGAGCAGCAAGGTGGCGCCGAGAAAAGAGACTCAACAGCTGGTGCTATTGTGCGTGCAATCACAAGGCAAGGGAAAACACTGTCTCGTCTCATGGCTCGTGTAGACATCGGTGCTCTCCCACGGCGCCTACCTACACAGCGCGTTGCTTCTCTGTCAGACACCTTTGCAAAGGGTGTAGATGTGTGGACATCGTATACAGAAGGTCGTCAAAAAGCTGAATCAGCAGCTGCAGCAGACAGCAAGCTGCGCAGAGCACTGAGAGCAGGGGTGCATGCTGTGCCTTCCTTTGCACGCTCTGCAGTTCTAGGCACAGCACTGTTTGCAGCATACGAGACTACGTTTGACGCTATGGCATCAGCAGCACAGACTAGCACGCTGCCATTAGAGCAAGCACAGAGCTCTGTGCTACAGGCTGCAGCTGCTTCTGATCAAGTGAGAGCTGTGCACTGCATCTTCATTTGACTTCGGCGCAATTTATTGCAGTAAGCTTAACAGAATATGCGTGTGGCTCATGCGTGCTATTGTACGTTAACGGTAACTCGATTGCATATGCAATTTATACGCAGCTCAGTGCGGTGTACAGCGATGTCTAGGAAGCATTTTATGATGCACAAGCCACATACAGTTCTGATGTTTGTTCATTGCTTGTGTGTGCGGTGCTTTATCCTATAACAGCAGCAACAACAGCAGCAGCCGTATCAGCAACTACTACTGAAAGCTGTTCAGCTACCACCAGCAGTCTGGTCAGGAGCTCAAGCACTATCAGCAGGTATCAGCCCTTTAGAAATCACTTTGTGCTATCACTTGATCCTACTGATATTAAAATAAACGAATGCATTCCACTGAAGTCTTTGTTGATGGTTCGAAACTTGTGCGCCAACCAGTTTAATGTTTTTGTTTTCTAAGGTGCCTAACATTTCACCTGCTATGATTGACTAGTTGCGTCACAATGCAGTCAACATAGGCGCTGTCATACCTTACACCATCGCACTATAAAAATCTTGTATAACGAATGTGTACAGGTGCTGTTGCTGGCTCATTGCATGGTGTACTAACAGTCAGTGCTGACAGTGCTATAGCAAGGCAATTAGTGCCTCATATACCTGGTACTGTACTATCACATACGCTAGTACATGCATCTTTATTTGGCACCTACGAGTTTTCAAAGGTACGCAATAATACTGCAGGCAATAGCTTGTGCCACTATCAAAAGAAGTCTTCATCAAGTATGCACCAATTTCACAAGCTGTCAGACAGTGAGCTCATGCAGTGCAATGTGCAAGCAGCATTGCAGCACATGCTTACACTGCATGTATGCACCGCTGTTCATACACGTACTATGAGTGCCGTACATTGCATGCGTGATTGTTAACACTCATTACTTTGTACTGTTGTGATGAACATAGGTGTGGTTGCTGGGTACACTACGTACTGATCATTCGCAGTGGACTGGTGCAGCAGGTATAGCAGCTGCTGGGGGTATAGCTGGCAGTATACAGGTAATATTGTATGGTATACATGTTGCTGTGTCAATAAAGCGTATGTTCTACACTTCACCACATGTAATGACTGTGTCCACTAGTGATAGTATACTGTTGCGTGCTCTTGTAGTGTACATAGATTACAAGCGCTGGGCCGAGTGCTACACCGTAAGCTAAGCGTGATGAGTAAGAAATAGTTCTTGTGCATCCTTCTGTATGCATTGGAGTGATAGCACCGCAGCAGCAGCACTGCACTTGAAATTGCTTTTAAAACACTGAATACCAGTATCATCAAGCATGATCATACGCTGCCTCTCCGATGCTGCGTATAGTGCTTTGACCAACAACAGATGTCTGTTCTTATTGTGTGCTTGATGCTCTAACACTGCAGGAGGTTGTCAGTCATTACACAAACAGCTTAGAGAAGCATGGTCTGCAGAGGCTGTTTAGGCTCAGTTCGGTACAATCTACTGCAGAAGCTTCTACATCACTTAGAGCAATTCCATGGCGCAGTGTCATCATCGCAGCTCCAGCATCAGCAGTTGGGTTTCTAGCATTTGAGTACGGCCGTACCATAGCTAGCATCACCACAGCATCACAGTCGAGCAATGGCGATGGTAGTAGAGGTGATAGTACCTAGCAGTACTGTTGCTGATGACGCTCGCAGTGCCGGCGACATGAGCAGCAGCGAGTGCTAGGCAACGAGCAGTGTACATAAACTCTGTACAAACAGGTCAAACACACATACGTACAACCGCTAAAAAACGGCACATGAGTGGTAAATTTAGTAAATACAGAGCTCTCCAGAGTTTATCGTAAGCATCATGTCAGCCCGTGTAAGATATATGTTGCTCGGTGACGTACGCTGTTTGCACAGACATAAGTGTGCAGAAAGTGACACGAGCACCTCAACTTACTAGAGACTCTATATATGTACTTATGACATTGTACAGTGATCCGACCTTCAACTGCTACTGTAGCTACTGGTACTTACGCTTACGTGGAAGTGTGGCGATTGCACATCGACGTGTTGTCGTGTTGTCGTGTGCACAAATACACGCAGGCTCAGCAACAAACGAGCGTTACAAGAACCGTTGGCGCATTGTTTTTTTTTGCTGCGATGCTGCAGCTCGTGCGGCGTACTCCAGTTTTGCTGAGCAGGCTTGTTGTTGGTCGCTGCAGCAGCTCCAGCACAGCCGGCAGAGGCGGNCGGTGAAGATGAGCAAACAAAAGATCCAAAGATCAAATTGGCAGCACAGCGGCCACAGCGAAGCAGCAGTGGCAGAGGTGGTGGAGTTAGGCATATCGATCATCATGGAGGGCGTGGTGCTTGCGGCAGAGGCAGAGGCAGTGGCATAGATGCTAGCAGCGATGCAAACGCATTGAAAGGTCGACAGATTTCGCTGATGCAGCACATCCAGAAGCTTGGCAATAGTACGATGTGGAGCGAAGCAATTGCTTCACTACGCAAAGCACAGCAGCAGTTCTTCCCATTGAACACCATCATTTACAATGCAACAATCACAGCCTGCGCCAAGAGTGGGCAGTGGGAGTCAGCTGTACAGTTGCTTCGAGAGTTAGAGAACAGCGATGTCTTGAGCCCTGATGTGTACAGTTACAACACTACGATCACAGCTTGTGCAAAGGCAGCAAAAGTGCAGCTTGCCTTGCAGATTCTGGCAGAGCTGAACAACAGTGATCTGCTGGCTGATGTATACAGTTACAGTGCAGCGATTGATGCTTGCGCCAATAGTCTACAATGTGGACAAGCACTGCAGCTTCTTGATAAGATGAAAGTGCAAGGCATTAAGCCAAATGAGTATTGCTACAGCACAACGATTATAGCTTGTGCTAGAGAGGGGCAATGTCAGACAGCTGTACAGCTGTTTGAAGAGTCTAAAGCAGTTGGCATAAAGCTTGATGTGATTACCTATAATACCACCATTACAGCATGTGCCAATGGTGGGCAGTGTGAGAAAGCACTGCAGCTTTTCGACGAAGCGAAAGTAGCAGGCATGCAGTTGAATGTGATTACATACAGCACAACAATCACAGCTTGTGCTAATTCCGGTCAGTATGAGCAAGCATTGCGGCTCTTTGCAGAAGCTAAAGCCGTAGGCATTAAGCTTACTGTGGTCACATACGGTGCAGCTATCACAGCTTGTGCTAATGGCGGGCAACGTGACAAAGCTCTGCAGTTACTTGAAGAAGCAAAACAAGCTGGCATAGAGCTCAATGCGATTACCTACAGTGCAGCAATCACAGCTTGCGCTGAAGGCAGGCAGTATGAGACTGCGCTGCAGCTCTTTGAAGAAGCCAAACGGGCTGCTTTTCAGTTAGATGTACATACGTACAGCGCAACCATTACAGCTTGTGCCAATAGTAACCAGTGTGAGAAAGCACTTGATGTCTTTTACGAGTTCAAACAAACTGGAGATGCTCTCAGTGTGGAAATTTACACAGCTGCTATTACAGCTTGTTGTTACAGCAAGCGCTTACAGAAAGCTTTTGACCTTTTTGAAGAAATGAAAGCAGCTGGCGTGCAGCCAAATGTTGTGACATACACAGCTTTGCTAAAGGGGTGTAACATCTGCAAGCAGTGGCAGCAAGCAGCAGCAGTGTATGAGCATCTAGAGCATAGCGTCAAGGTACCGCTTGATAGGCGTACGTTGCATGAAGCAGTACGTGCATACAAACAGCTTGGTAATGCAGATAAGGTGACTGAGCTAAAGACTAAGATATGTTCAGATATCAAGAAGTGTGGTACGAAAGCAGAATTGTAGCAGCTGAGCAGGAACTGTGGTGGCAATGCTGCAAGAATGAATTGATATATGTATACATGCTATACCTTGTCGCTTTGTATCGGCTGCTTTGGAGTTATCTGCTTTGTGCTCACCACCAAAACAGCATAGACAGGGCCCTAAATACAGAGGAATGCGCAGCAACAATGCACAATCTTCAAGCTGTACATGTGTGTATTACTCGCTTGTTTGTGTACGCATGCTATGTACAACCTGCAGCACAAAGCCTGCAGTGCAGTGCTCAGTGCACATCAGTGTGTATGTACAAGCTGCTTCGCTACTGACTGCTGTTGTAGCTACCAGCAATAGCAGCATAGCTACTACTGCTGCTGCTATCAGAGCCATTACTTCATCCACTTGCTCTTGCGCTTGTCTTTGTGCTTGCCAAGCTTGTCACTGTTCTGTTTGCGGCCTCGCTTTTTCTCTTCCTGTATGTTCAAGAACTTGCCTTTTGCGTACCCCCTCAGACCTGCATCTGCTAGCAGTTCGTCAGCAATAGTTGCTCTGCGCTGTTTCTTAGTTAAACGAGCTGTCTTCCACTCAGTAGCTCCTTCTATAACAGTGCCTATCTGCAGCAAGCCACTGCCTCGTACACCAACCTGCAGCAGCAGTTACAAGTTTGGCAGTTACAGTGTACATTCGTTGAGCAGATGGGTATTAGACTCTGTGAGTGTCAAGGTGATGTTTACACGGTTACACAGCGCTTGATATAGCTACTAAAGTATAATATACACCTACTACAATTGTGCAGCTATACGCTACTATGAGCTTTGACAACAGTATCAATGCTGCTACAGCGTGATGTGTGCAGCTCTTAACTGGCAGCAACAACACTATTCAGGCATATGTCTATACTCGTCCAAAGTGTAGACATATTGCATTGCTAGCAGTGAGTAATTGTATCTCTTTCAGTGTCAATCAAGGGCTCAGCAGCATCGTAAAGATGTGTGATATAGCTGACTTCACGATGGAATGAGTGCACTGCTACAGCACTCTAGCAGCACATAGAACAGCTCTGTACACAGCAGCTGCAGCAATGTATCGCTACGAAGCTGCAGCGCTGGAACAGAAACCTTGATGCTCTTCTGCTACAAGAGCTCTGCAGCAGTGCACTACAGTAGTTCCCATCATTCAGAGTCTGGTTAATGGTCATCATAGCTATTGATTTGACACAATGAGACAGCACCTACTGCTATACAATATCTTGGCACTCTTCTCGCCGGTAGTGCTATGATACTATGCGTTACGCCCACAACTACACAGTACTGCCACAACCTTGCCAGCAGTTGTGTGTATACACGATTACACGATCGTGGTTTGCTTATTTTGTATACATGCCCTAGATCGACGATTCTCTACTACAAGCTCTTGCAGTGCACACCTGCACATGCATGCATGCCAACACTACTATACATACAACAACTACCATTGATGAAAAAAATGCGCATGAATACAGTTATAAGTGTACATACCTCAGGTGCTTTATAGAACCGTTTAGGGTCCATATAGCCCCTCATACGGATCAGTTCAGCATCTCTCTTGAGTTCTGCAGTCTGTTCGCTTCCTACAACATTGAACCAACCATTACCAGCGCTCTTGCCGCCTCCTGCAACTGCAGACTGGTCCTTGTTTGCATGCACCTGCTTGCAGATATGTGCAAGTTGTTGTGTAAGATAGTGTACATGATTGCAGTTTGTACTGTTAGTGAACACAGCACTAGAGCACTAGCAGCGATGTTTAGTGAGTCATCTGTAATTCTACACTACTGCAAGATGCAGTGCGAGGTCCAGACAGACTGCAGTACTAACTACGCCAAAACGCATCTACAGTACGCGAAACTTCTCATGAGTGCCTTGAATAATTGAATCAGGCGTCTGGCGCGTGTCTCAACGCAACGCCGTTCAGCCTAATGTACTTGCATTGCAAGCAGTAGCAATTTACAAGCGAAGTAATGTAAGTCTAGCGTATCACGGTAATTTACCTTGCGTAGTGGTGGCACTGCTTGCCCTGGTGCCGTACTGTACAGTGCACTATTTTGACCATATGTAGACTCAGCAGTGCCAGCATTAGCGGCAGCTGTACTACTGCTGCTACTGCTGCTTCTGACGCCACTGCGCTGCTGCTTTGCTTTTGCTGCTGCTGTCTGCTGGCCTCCTAACTGCAATTGAGCTCCCTTGTTTTTGCCCTTTGTGCTGTACTTGATGTACGCAGGAGCAGTTAAGCCGCTGTTCAGAGAGTGCAGCTGCTTGAACATCATCTTGTTGTTGCAGCTACTACTAGTGTGCGGCGGTGCTGATGCAGCGTGCGCAGATTGCAAGGTGGTGCGCTGTGTAGGCCTAGCAGCTGGCGCTGCTGATGCTGTTGGCGGTGGACGCTCTACCACTGTTCGTGATGCTTTCAGCGCAATGTCAACAAGTGCATCGATATCAAACTCCTCCTCCTCCTCCTCCTCCTCATCTACGTTCAGGTCTTCTTGTTGCTCGTCTGGTCGCTCTGCTGTGCCGGCATCTTCAGGGATGGTCTCGATCTGCGGCTGCGCATGAAATGGCACATCTGCTTCGCTAGATTCGCTTGCTATGCTGTTAGAGCGTCTGCTGCTGCGGCGAAGAGGCGTAGGAGAGGGCTGTGCACTGCTGCCGCGTCTGCTTGCGCTCAAAGCAGGCGATGGAGGAGGCAGAGACCGCTTGCGAGATGGCGTCGGACTGATAGGCAGCTCCACTAGCTCCTCCTCGCTGATAGAAGCTTTCCGCCTAGTCAGGACCATCAGGCAAATGCTGTTGCTGGAGCGCTGATCAGGGGGGATCCACAAATTTTAAACCTGTGGCGAGTCACATAACCATGAACGCTTTTCCGGGGTTCTCCAGTATATTGATGCAGACAGCACCTTCAAAGCGTTGTAGCAAGCCACAGATCGATCCGCAACTCGTACAAGTTTTTTTACTGGGTAGCGCTGGGCTCCGTGATTCATATGCAACAAAAAAAACCTCGTGGTCGCAGACATTTTTGTGAAGAAAAATGCAATTTTAGTGCTTTCGTTGCAAATTCATCACCATAATCCCCGCCGCAACGTTGTCACAGCACCTATACGAGAAAAAAAAAGAAAAAAGTAAGAGCCATCAAGCGGATTCGAACCGCTGACCTGTAGTTTACTAAACTACCGCAACTACCAACTGTGCTATGACGGCATTGGTATCTGATCGTTGAAACCAGTATTACTATAAATTTTAAGTTGTTTACTCGCAGTCCGCTGCACACTACACACTAGAGTACTACCAAGCAACTACGACAGCCAGTAGCAGCAGCAGCAGCAGCAGCAGCAGCAGCTAGTGCAGAAGCGTTAGTGTAACGGTATGCACTAAACATTTGCGACGCACCGAGCACTATATTTTCACTGAGCAGCAACTGCAACAGCATTGGAAGACGTGCTTTAGCTATACTAGTACTACGTAGGTGTAATGGTAGACATCTGCCACTGCAGTGTAAAGCCACTGCATGTCTTATAAGCTGTATGCATAGCATGCATAAGCAGTAGTACTAACAGAGTAGGCGCTCATATATAGTATAATGCTGACCATGCAGAGGCGATAAGTGAGAGATTCTGCATATATATATGTACAAGTTGATACTCTAGTATAACCGCAGCGACCAGTAGCGCTAGCCTAACGCCTATATCGCTCTACTCCGCTCTCTCTGGTTAGATATACACATATATGTATACATAAGCACTGCAACTTAGCACTGTTATGCGACCTTGCTGATGCTGTGAGCACTGACATTACCTCTGCTCATTCAAATAGCATACGTACAAGTGCAAGCAAGGACATACAATAACAACAAAACACCATACAACAACAGCAAAACGCCATCAAGTTTCATGTGAAGGTTCATTATGCATTGAGCTAGCACTAGCTGCTATCAAATCAACTATCTTGTACGCTATCAGCCACTACTGCTGCTTTCGCACCGCACTGCTTGATATCAGAGCATATCTTAGTCTTTAGCTCAGTCACTCTATCAGCAGCACCAAGTCGTTTGTATGCACGTACTGCTTCATTATATGCACGCCTGTCGGGCTGCACGTTGTCACTATGCTCTAGCTGCTCATACAGCGCTGCTGTTTGCAGCCACTGCTTACAGTTGTTACATGCTTGCATGAGCACTGTGTAAGTGATAATATCAGCTTCTATACCAGCTGCTTTCATCTCTGCATGTAGCTGCAGTGCTTTCTGCCACTGCTCACTGTAAGCACAGGCTGATATAGCAGCATTATACAGAATCACATTCAGCTTTAACCCAGCTGCTTTAGCTTCTTCAAACAGTTCTAAAGCTGTTTGCCACTGATCACTATTAGAACAAGCTGTAATAGCTTTGCTGTACGTATACACGCCAAGCTTGCAGCCAGCCTGCTTTGCTTCGTCAAAGAGGTGTAGTGCTTTCTCACACTGTCCACCACTAACACAAGCTGTGATAGTTATGTTGTATGCAACCTTGCCCAGTTTGATGCCAGCCTGCTTTGCATCTGCAATGAGTCTTAGTGCTGTGTCATACTGTCCGCTCTTAGCACAGGCTGCAATGATCGTGTTGTAGCTGTAGTTGTCTGGCGAAATGCCGCGCTCTTTCATGCTATCAAGTATTTGTAGTGCTTGCTCACATTGCATGCCATAGAAGCAGGCGTCAATTGCTGCATTGTAGCTGTATGCATCAGCCTGCAGGTCGCTAGCATTCAGCTCTGCCAGCAGCTGCAAGGCAAGCTCCGCCTTTGCGGC
>AXNI01002386.1:0-23024 GCA_000498555.1 Heterococcus sp. DN1 | reverse complement strand
AAAACGCTCCTCAGCGATCTTGTAGTTGCGGTCACTCTCTGCATCCACAAAGTCGACTGCAGAATCATGACAACAGCACAGCACAAGCAATTAGCCTGGCGTTGCAGGGCAAGCAGTTTCGCAGAAATGCAATCTGAACTTGCGCAGGAAACTTACAGTTAACCAAACTCCTGTGCTGCACAACGTTGCGGGCTCCAATAAGGAGCTTATTGAACTTGGTAGGGTTTACGCTCGCCATTGCACCAGCCTCTGAAGCAACTTCTGGCAGAAAGTGAAAACCAACTCGATCGATGACGTTCAACAGTTTGAACTCCACTTTTTCTTGCTGGAGCCATGGTGGAGCATGCTACGATGCTGCTGGCAGTCAGTATACTGCTAATTTGCCAGAGCAGTCTGGCCTTTACAAATTCAGCGCCTACTGCTGCAGTTTTGAGTTCACGGTCAGCTCTTGCACCTGCTACACAGCCTCCTGTACTTACGAGACAGCATAGAGCATGCCGTCGTAACAGACCCACTTGCAGCGCAGTGCAGATAGAAGCGCAGCCTCCAGCTGTGATTAGCAATTCGAAAACACAATCACCTCTGTCACTGAGCTTATCGGAGCTTGCAGTGGTACTGGGTGGCTTAGGCAGAGCCAAACTGCTATGGCAAGCACTTGCACAAGGGTATGATCCCTGGGCAGCAGAAGCGCAGGGCATTGTATCAGCAGGGGCAATGCGAGCGACTCTAGCAGCTTTCACAGGCGTATCGGGCCTTGTGACACAGACATCGTTAGCTGCGTGTGGCACTCGCAAGCTGCTGATACGCATGGCAGATGGTGCAGAGATAGAGACTGTGCTGATACCTAGCTACTCAGAGTCACGCACTACGCTCTGTATTAGCAGTCAAGTGGTAAGCACTTACTAGTTCAATCATCATGTTGCAGTTTGTCATGAAGTGATTCTCTGTCAGAATACGCAGTGCAAAGAACTGCTTGTTTCTATGCTCATGTTGCTTGCATAGCAAGTACGCGCATCGCATTCACAAAGCAGTGCAATGTAATTTTACAGTTGATATTGCATACCAAATGCAAACACTGCTGTCTTTGCTATACACCTGTGTCATGTAGGGATGTAATAGGGCGTGTGCATTCTGCGCAACTGGTCAGATGGGCTTCTTACGTAATCTTAGTGCTGATGAGATACTAGCACAAGTATATCATGCGAGACGAGCAGCGCGACTTGAGAATATGGTAAGTGATACTATAATCTGATACAATTATATCGTGCAGTATACGCAAACTTGTGTCACTACTTGCAGTGTGCCGTGTTGTTATCAGCACACGCACTTGTACGTGAAGTAAACTATGTTAGTATCAAGTGTGTTTACACAGAAATGATCACAATGCGCACAGCTATAAACAGTGCGTTGCGTAGATAAGTGATGCTGTGTTGTTCTTAATCGTTAAACACGCTTTGCTATGCTCCTTATATATGCTCAATACAACACAGCCACCGTTAACATCGATAGTGTTCATGGGACTTGGTGAACCTTTGAACAATGTTATAGCTGTCAAAACTGTACTAGAACAGTTGACAAATCCACATATGTTTGCTATTGGCAAGACACATATATCTGTTTCGACCGTTGGACCATCGCCTCACAGTATACGGTACGTTTGAAATGTTTGTATATACTGTTACGTGTTGTGTCATTGTGTTAGTGAGTACATGCGTAGCGAGTGCATGTGTCAGTATATGCACAATGCGTAATTAGCATTCCAGTTAGTTTGAGCCGTTGTTGTTGCCTTGTAGAGCACTGATCATTACTGTTCAAGTGTTAGCAATACGCTGCTTGATGCCTTGGTCCTTCCGTATAAACAAACTGAAAGCTTGTAAATAACAATCCAATCATAACGTACTACTTTTGATGCACAGGCAAATGTTCGATATGCCAGCTAGACTGGCGTGGAGTGTACATGCAGCTAATGATGTAACACGTAAACTACTAGTACCTACTACTGCACACACTATGACTGAACTCAAAAATGCATTTAAAGGTACGATTGCACACTATACAGCTACTTGTTCACAGTATTGATGTTCATCAATCACTTGTCATGATGCGTTTGTGTAACTGATAGGTGGAAACGTGGCAGCAGTGTTGGCTAATGTTGTTGTTGATGCTCTGTTCTACGAGTACTGGTTATAACGTATGATGTGTCTATTGTATTGCATCACTCTGCTTTGTTAACACACATGCTATAACTTGTTGCCACTATCAGAGGTGCTACTAGCTAGACGAAAAGATCACTTGTTTGTAGAGGTAGTCATGCTGTGTGGTGTGAATGATTCACCACAAGATGCAAAGGTATACATACTATATACTACATACTATACAGTGTACACAAGTTATTAACTATGTTTGCACATGTAGTTACAGCCATAATGCCATCAAAGTTTGTGCTGTTATCATCAACGATGAGGCTGAACAGGTGGTGTTTCGTCACACACTATTAACAGTAATGTCTCGAGCCACCATGCATTTGACGTGTATAAAGTGTTTGCACGCATGTAATGGCCACTGCATATGCTAACATGATGATTTATCTTTGTGGTCACATGCAGGAATTGGCTGAATTATTGAGAGATCTGCCTGGCAAAACACGTGTAAACCTGTTGCCATATAACGATACAGGGCACCCAACGTTCAAACCTAGCACTGCCGAGGCCATTACTGTAAGTACATATACTCATCAGTCAAACAGCTCTTAATGTGCTGCTTATAGTAGTGCGATGCAGCGTGCCTACTACTGTTGCAAGGCAATTTGCTGTATAAAGTATTGCGTGTAGTGCCTCTGATGCTTCGTATCTGCTATTGCTTAGATAGCAGTGTACACATGCTGCGGCTGTCCTATCTGTCATGTCAGTGTTATACAACATGCTGCTCAACATACTGATGTGCATGTTTGTGTGTATATAAAACAATCTGCGACGGTTTCGTTCCACAGGCGTTTCAAGCTATACTGCAGTCAGGAGGCATCATCGCAACTATACGCAGTACGAGGTAAGAGCAAAGCACACTGATGCTAACATGGTCTGATCATGTGTGATAATACACTGCGATACAGCAATGCAAACACCTGTGTGCTTCGTGAGTCGTCAGCAGTGTGAATGTATAGCAATGCTGGCACTGACTGTACACTCCACTGACTGTACACTCACACGTGCTTCATGTCTTTACTTTGTTTGTCAATACTGTGTATGCAGAGGAGCACAAGAATCAGCAGCATGTGGTCAATTAGCTACACAGTCTATGCAGTTGAAGCAACAGAAACAGCTGCTGCAAAGAGCATAGTTGTTGTAAAAGTAGTGCACAACGAGCGCGCCGTGCATGCGATCAAAGCAAAGTCCTGTCTAAACACATGCTCACTGTACAGGCACAATCTCTTAAGTACGTGAGTGTCAGATCTTTTGTGCTTCTCTTGCTGTTGTGTGTGGTCTATCGCGCATGTGGCAAGACGCAGTAGCTCGCTGACAATCATATTGACACCAGCAGCTATATATGCACTACGACGCCCCTAGTGTAAACACAGTGGCTACATGCATGCATGACGGAAAGTGTGTGGAGTATGGGAAAGTATGTGCTTGCCACTGTGCTGAGCAAGTTCAATGCGAAACACAGGCCCAAACGACATCGTGCACACTGCTAATGCTATAAATGATTGGCTTTTGTTATTGCAATCAATACCAACACCCATACGACACTGCGTTGTTGTACACTAACTCCGAGCTCCTGTCGCTATCGCTAGTGCTGCGGTAGTTTGGTCTTTGGTCGCTAAGTTTAAAAAGTGCGCTATAGTGGCTGCAGCATCATCAGCTGTTGTGCTATTACTGCATGCAGTGTTCAATAAACAGGATATGTACAAGCGAACGAATACACAGCCGCAGGCGTGACATAGATAAGCACTGAAGTGTATATACAGATGTTCATATAGAAGATGTATTGAAACTGCAGCCATGTCAATGTTGTATACTTATGCAGCTTGTACACTATAAAGATCTGTTGCCAATACATCTCTCACACTACTGTTATGAACTTGCTCCAAATGACAGCGTACCAGCCTCTGAATGTACACCGAGTGCTGCTACAGTATCAGAGCTTGTAAGCCATTGGCGTACAGCACTGAAACTCGCAGTCCACTTATCAAGCTGGCTCTTGCTCGTTGTTGCGTAGCACACCATCGTCCCAGCATTGATGCTGTGCATGCTCTTGGCCTTCGATGTAGAGTTCACCAGCACCATGTAACACACCACCACGCCATCTGCCCTTGTATATGTGACCATAATCTGTAACAAGTGTTCCGTTGCCTTCTTGAACACCGTCTACAAATGAGCCAATGTGTACATCATACTTTGTGAACAGTATGCCTTCACCATGTCTCTTGTTACTGTGCCAGTTACCAACGTACACATCACTACCTGTTTCTTCAATGCCATGACCTTGCCGCTCATCATTAACAAATGTACCAGCATAGCGTGACTCAAAACCTCTTTCATCAACTACTGTCTGTTTGCCTTTATAGTTACGAGCTCCATTCAGCCATGTGCCATCATACACACTGCCTGATGCGCTAATAGCGATACCATAACCATTAGGTGCGCCAGTTTCAACGTGAACAGTACCAGTGTACTTCTCACCAGTAGATAGCTTGACATCTCTTACACTAACACAAGAGCTAGTGGCATACTCGTCAGTCTCAAGAAAGCATCTACTCTGTACACGGAGGTCTCCATCTTTCCAGATTTCTCTGACGCGCACTGTGTGCGCACCATGAAAGCAGTCAAAGCCTCCATCGCGTTTGTTATTACTCCAAGTACCTTCACATCTACCTTTTGATGTAGTCTCTGCACCAACTCCATGTCGTTTACTTTGAGCCCAATCACCCTGGTATTTTGATGCTTTGAGGCCCTCGCGCATTTTAGTGTACTCACCATAACCCTCATAAGCACCTTCATGATAGTAACCTCTGTGGTAACTGCCACTAACTTTCATGGTAGTACCAAATCCATGTGCAATGCCCTGTGATACAGTACCATCGCTAGCTATGTGTACCTTTATGGTACCAGTATACACACTGCCGTTGGCGTAGTTAAGCTTGCCTGAGGTGACTACTTGTACTAGTGCTGGCCGTAACCAGTGCTGCCTCACAACAGCAGCAGTGAGCGCTTTGTTGATTTCCGGGTCCAGTAAAGTTGTTGATGGTGGGGGTAGTGTCACTTCATCATGTTCAGATTCATGATCATCATGATCGTTATCACTGTTATCCTCATACTCAGTTTCATATTCATCATCACTTCCTGCTTCAGCCTTTTTATCAGTTGTGACTGGCCCAGTGAAGTAAACAGCGTGTGTGCATTGTGCATCCTGCAATTCAATGGAAGTGTAACAGAGTGTGTTAAATACATGAGGCACACAGTGTAGGAACGTATGTGTTATGCCAAGTAAAAGATGCTGCGGCCTTACCTTACTGCCAGTGTGACCGATATAGTAGCATGTGGGGGCAGTACGTCCAATTTAATCTTGGCTGTTTTCATCAGAACTCGTATCGTCACAGTCATCTCCCTGCACATCATCAGTACCAGTATTAGCGCTTACATCATTCATGACCGGTATGTTACTACTACTAGTGTTGCTAATACAATGTAAATTGTCGCCACACTTCAGCTTCTCAGAAGCTGTTGCTGGTGTTGCAGCATCACTCACAACAGCATCAGTTACTGCCACATTGCTCACACGGTTACGGTTGTTGTTGGCTGGATCACTAGCTGTACCTGTTGGCGCTGCGGTATCAGACACCACAGCTGATATGCTGCTAGCAGAGTCAGTCACAAAAGCATAATCATGCTTGCGCTTGTGCTCTGATGTGTAACTGCCTGTTGATGCAGCTATAGTACGATTCTGTACTAAGTGATCATGCCTGCCTGTGACTTCACAACTGTACTCTGCAGCACTGTTACCAGTTGCAGTAATATGACCATCACGTTCTTGCCAATGTCCATTATATGTATTGCCTGACGCTAATAGCTTCTGTCCCTCACCTTGTTGCGTATCATTATAGAATTCACCAATGTAAGTCGACTGTACAGCACCGTTGTGTACTGTTACTAATGTTCCCTGACCGTGCTTACTGCCATTCAGCCAGTTACCAGTGTATGTGCTACCACCAATCATCTGCTCTGTACCAACACCATGTGGTTGGCCGTTCTTCGCTGTACCAAAATAGGTAGCACCACTACTAAGCACTAAGTGCTGTAATGCACCAATTGATAATGCTGCTAGCGCATTAGGCTGATTAGTACTGCGTAAGGCACTGCTTGCTAATGCTGTACTAGCTGTAGTTTCCATGTTCTCGTAGCTTGCAGTTGCAGTGCTGTTAGGCAACACTGCAGTCCTCATCTTACCGCTATCATTATCATCATTATCCTCAACTAATTCTGTCTTCACAGCTCTGCGAGCGCTACTACAATTAGTAGTACTTCCACCATTGCTTGCTTCAGTGCTGCGCTCAGTCTCGTCAACGTTGACACATTCAGTTGTGTCATCGTCACCTGACACGTCAATCAGCTCACTCGTACCATCACTTATGCCAGTCAGCTCTTGATACCATGCAGGGATGCAACCTTGCTCATGCAACTTAGCTGGATTTGTATTATATTTCTCTAGCTGCTTTAGCAGAATCAAAGCTTCAGTTAAATCTCTACGCTCTTGTTCTGCATTCTTGCCAGTTTTAGTAAGCAACTGCTCAATATGCTGCCTTGCTTTTTCGGAGTGCTCGGCGTCGATACGTTTCACCTTAGTGCCATAGCGAGATACCTCTCGTGTTGTGCTACCGTCAGGGTGCTTAACACTTATCAGCTTCTTTTTCAGAACTGTCTTTGTTGCCTTGTCCCAATCAGGCTTGATAGCAGCTTTAAGCTGAGGCACTGCATCTTTTGTTTTGAGATGAGAAAATTCGGCCACCTCCTCTGCACGAATGTCCGAGAATTGGTTCAAGTAGGCATTGTCACCACGTACTTCTTGAGGCTCTTCTTTCGGTGCTACTGCTGCTGCTGCTGCTGCTGCTACTCCTGCTGTTGCACTCTTGCGTGAGCGCGACATTACGACTCGGCAATATGCTTTTTGAGCCTTAACTTTCAAGTTGTATACCAAGCCAGCTGTGCCTCACTCTAGTACCTCGCGCTAAAGACTGCCAGGCTGCTGCTCGCTGCGCAAAAGCAACTTTAATTTTATATTGAAGTTCACGAAACTGAGCCCACTTTCCCTCCTGCCTCAAGCTCGCAGCTCAGCTCTAATGCTGAGATGAAACAAACACGTAAATAGATGCGCCTACACTACAGCTTTTTCTTGCACAAGAATGCAAAGACATTCAATCCAAGCAGAAGCAGCTTCAGCATATGCTGCACTGCAACACTGTACGCTAGCTAGGGAGAGCCTTGATTGCTGGCTTCATAGGCCTCGAGATCAGCAGTCAACATCAGCTGTATTAGCTGAGCATAGAGAGAATCTTGTCTGCCTTGTGCACAACCTTACTCTTAGATTGCAAGAGCTGCATGAAGCAAGCCCATTGCTGCTAAACACAGTTGATGTGCTGCAGGTATGTGGCCTGGAGCATGCTGCGAAAGCGTTGCCTTTTTGGCATAGTTGTCCTTGCATGATGACTTCAACTGAGCAGCTGTTGATCACGCACTGATCATCTCGTTGCCGTTGGTTGCTGATGTGTAATGCGCAGAACACAGAGGAAATGGATGCAACATCACAAGAATGGCAACAACTGCCGTCACTACTTGCCAGCTTGCTGTCATACCCGCATGTGAGAGCAGATCCAGTTGGAGCACAATGTATATCAGCTGTATGTGATTTGATGGCATGTGCACAAACAGCAGTAGCTGTGGCAGCAACTGCAGATGACAGTGCTGCAGAAAGTTTATCTGCAAAGCGTAAGTGCATAATAAGCATAATCAGTTTAACATTATGTGTTCCTTTCGGTATGCATGCACTCGTGATAAGAATGTGTTGAGTTTCGTATATATCAGCAGTTCTTTTACCATGATTTTTTAATCCTGGTTTCTTATAGTTGATTGTTGCGTATGCTTGCTTTCTATGTGTTATAACCTCGACAGGTAGTAAAGGCAAACGATCAGCATCTACACTGAACAACACTATCGCTACTGCTGAAAAGTATGCACGCAGATGTCGAAAATGGGGCATAGAGACATGTTTACATACTCTTACTGCACAAACACTGCAAAGTACAAACTGCAATAACAATAGCAGTAGTAGTACATTCGCGACGTTGCCAGCACTTGATGCGGTACTGTGTAAAGCTGGTGTAAGCAGTAGTAATGAAGACAACGAGTTACTGCTACAGTTACAGCAAACACTAGAATGTGGAACTACTACTGCAAGCAACAGTTGTGCACCATATGCAGAAACTGTTGTGCAGTTAAAAGATGAACTGCTACGAGGGTTCACTAATGTGCAACACAGTGCTAGTGATACAAATGTCACTGGTGCTAGTAATATACAGTACAGGTAAAAACATTATAGATTGCACGAATACATTAGTGTAATGTAACTATTTTTAAGTTGTGAAGTATGAGCTTGTGACATTGCGGAAGTTACTACCTCACAGCTTTTTCACTCATGTATCATTATGCTGATTTGCTGCTATATGTCACATATATAGGCCTTCAGAGACCACAATGTGTCATGGTATGGCCAAGGCACGATGCTATCAAGCTGCATACAGTATGTATCACGGTCGACCCTACAATAGTGTTAATCAGCAGCTATGCAGCGCTGGCAAGCACACGGATGCTGGTGCTATATCATATAGTACTGGCACTGCGCTGTTATCTCTTACCTTTCAAGACAGTTTGCAAGGTGAGCTCTAGCATAGTATACATGCTATTTCTATACATACTAATTGAGCTTGTGGCTTATGACACAACCAGTGCGTGCTCCTACATGAATGTATATATACATTATATACATATATATATAATATGCCATGATGTTTATAGATCAAGGTACTTGCTGTGAGTGGTATACATACTGCGATAGATTAACATCACCAACATACGCATTCTCGCTGATTGTATTCATGCGCTACAACAGGCACACTGAACAATCTTACAGTAAAGCTAGACAGTATATGGCAAAATATACGGAACAGTTGTCCTGTCATTACAGTACAACGAACTTGGCAAGCAATCGATAGCACACTTAACGCACTTCTCAATAACGAAACATTCAAAACTGCAGCACATACAACTGCTACTGCTACAGATAATACAGCTGTGCACAGCGATAGCAGTAGCGATAATGCTAAGGCTTTGCAGTGTTGTACCAACAAACCTGAACAGCATGTGATGTGGTGCTTAAGAGTATGGACATGTGTAACGTCATCGCGTATGGTTGCAACTGGTGTTATAGCAGCAGTGGCCTGTTTTGCCGCACTTAGCAGTAGTACACCTACATGTCAACAATGTAAGACTGGTAATACTAGTGGCAGTTGTAGCAGCAGCAGTAGCAGCAATGCAGGTAACTGCTAATGACTACTGCAACTTTAATATACTCCAAGCAAGCATAGTAACTACTGTTAAATGTCATCATGAGTCGCATTGCAGCGGTGCATTCATAATGCACTACGCTGTAATTGCGTTATGAACATCGCATCGCAGGTTTCATTGCAGTTTGTGAGTACAAACACTGAGATGTTAACATCGTTACAATGTTGCATGTATGTCTTCATTTACAGCAGCAGTGAGCCTCTTAGCTTGGCTTGCATGTCCTGACTGTGTGCAGGTATATTTATGCATTTACTATACATACTTTAGTATATGATATCGAACACATACCTAATACACTACTCGCAGAGTACTGCTTGTTTGCGCTAGTTGATGATTGCTGCACAATCAAAGAAATTGGCGCCGTATGTTGAGTAGCTACTGCTATGTTGTACTGACATTGTTACCGTCGGCATCTGCAATAAAACTTGTGCATGTGCGTATCGTGTATCTACACATATACACAGGCTAGGCAAGACATGACAGTAGCACTAACTATAGTGTTTACTACATTACTACATCATAAAACCACAACTATAACTAGTAGTGAGGGCAAACAAAAGAGAACAACAGTCGATATAGCTGCTATTATACAAAAGCTACAACATGACAGTGACACAAGTACATGCATGAGTCTTTATGGTGTGTACATTGGTATAGCACACTGTGTAGTACAATATAGTGGTCAAGAGAGTGAAGTTGACACTGTCATTCAGCTGCTCAGCCAAGGTTAGTGTCTATCTATACTGCATTATGAACCCTACTGTTGCGGTTTAGTGGTATTATGCTATGTATCACTTGCAGTGTTATAGGTGCGTTAGTATACAATAGTACTACATGTAGCAGCGTGAGCCTGTTGTCAGTATATGTGTGAACTGATGCTTTACGCCACCGTAACTTGCACTGTTACACACTTGCATATACAGCCGAAGACAGATCAGATTGCAAACCTGACCAGCAATGTGTACAGCAAGCACTACATGACAGTTCTGCAGCATTGAATGCATATAGTGCGCATAATAGCAACGATACGAGGCACCAGCAAACAGCATCAAGCGATAGCAGTAGCAGCAGCAGCAACGATTATCTGAGTCACATGCCTGGCTTTGCTAGTACAGTTGCTGCTGTAAAGAGCTGGTTACTTAGCAATGCATAGTACGTGGTACAGCAAGTGGAGAAGCAATATGACATATACACATAATACACGCAAAGTGTAACACCAATACAAAGGCAGTGCTCTGTGTCCTGCAGCAATCGTGTGCTGATGCTGTGGTGCATCTTGCAGCGATGTGTTGTTGCAATGGTATAATCTTTGTTGATGGCACGCTGTGTGGTATGGGCTACTAGTAATATCAAGTTCAAGTGAAAGTTGAAGTTGGTGGTGTTGTGTTCTCACTCTCAAACCTCGCACAATGCCACGTCGCAAGAGCACAGCAGCAGCAGCAGTGAAAGCAGAGGGTCACGAAGTGCGTGGTGGCAATGCTTATCTGCAGCAGTTCACGGTAGCAGCCGCAGCAGCAGCAGTGAGCTCGCAGCAGTGGATGCTTGCAAGCACCAGCGGCTCAATAATGAGCTCTGCAGCAAGCACTACAGCCGTTGTGTCGTCTACAACTGTGAGCAATGTCAGTTCCATAACAAGTAAACTACAGTTAGTGAACAGTGAGCTAGATACAAGCACCTAGGCTACATTAATTGATACAGCCACTGGACATGCAGGTGCAGCCGACACTGAAACACTACAGAAGCTAGTGCAGTGCAATGGTGCTACCTACTTGGGTACTGTAAAGAGCGGCCAACCAAACGGTTTTGGTGTAGAGCACATGATTGATGGTAGTACATACACTGGCAATTGATTATGTGGTAATAAGCATGGACACGGCACATTAGTAACAGTACATGATGGCATATTGCAATCAACATATATTGGTGAATTTTGCCATGGAATACAGCAAGGTGAAGGACACAGAGTGGTCATATCTGATGTTTCAGATAGTGGTGCAATGAATGACTGCAACAATGAAGTGCAAGCTACTAGCCGCAGTGTTGCACAGCACCAATGCAATGCTGATGTGCGGCAGTGTGGCGATGCAGTGATCGATAGACCACCTGATGATACCGTAGTAGTAGTGTCATCTCAGGCAGCAGCTTCAGAAACCATAGGTACAAGTACAAGTGCAACTAGTCATGCTAGCAGCACTGCTAGTACTGTTTTCATCAAAGCTGCTTCAACAGGGATACAGGTGCCAGATAGCAGTAACAGTGTGCACGGCGCCACTAGATGATCACACGCAGTCTTGTGGTGGTGCATGCAGTGTAGCTACAAGCAGCAGTAGCCCAGTAGCAAGTAGTACTACACTGCTGCAACATGCACCACTAAGTGCGTCAGAGCGAAAGCGAAAGCGTGATGCTGCATTCTTGACTGATGCCGGTACTTCAGCAGTGATGGGTGGAATCACAGTTGACGCGGTAGCAGAACAATCGCAGAGTATCGCACATGGTGCAGCATCGACAGATGTAAGTATGACACCACAGCATGCTATGGAAGTTACAGCTGCACATTCAGCAATGACTGGCAGTAGTGCTAACATGAGCAGCACCATAGCTGATACTGGTGTCAACAGAAGCGAAGTATCAGCAGCTGTATTCAAGAAACAAAAATGCTCTGATAATGTATACTGGTGTCAACAGAAGCGAAGTATCAGCAGCTGTATTCAAGAAACAAAAATGCTCTGATAATGTAGATTGTGCTGTGAACACTCGTAACACATCAGTCATCGGCAAAGTGTTACAGAAAGTTGATAATGATGGCAACATGGCACAAGGCGATTGTGATTCTATGCACTCTGGTGCACGTAGCCAACAGCACACTAGCAAATGGATACGTCACAAGAGAGCACGTACTGCTGCTGAAACTATTAACAGTCACTGGGCTAAGGTGAGCAATTCGAAAGTTGTCAATGCACCGCTACTGTGTGTGTATGAAGTGTAACGCTCCATGACGCTAGACATCGTATCAATGGTTCATTGACCACTGGTCGTGCATGTGTTACATGATGTATACACTCTGTTACATGACGTGTGCGCTTGTTCCTTACAGCACGTATCAGTGGACGCTAGTACCACTGCTGTGTCGGACACTACTAGTAATGTAGAAGCTATACAACGCAAGCGCGCTACACCTAAAGTTGTAGTAATTAATGGTAATAAGGCCACTGCTTCTATGCTGACGGAACTGCTGACTGATATTGGCAGTAGTTGTGGTAGTGACGATGCAACAAATGCACAAGCTGAAACGAAGCGTACAACACCTGAAGCAACCCTAGTAATAGATGTAAATACAGCATCACTTATCCGTAGACTGCAACGACGGCATCCAGCACTAGTACAGCTGATCATCGTAGGCGAGATGGTATATGCAGACCGCACAGTGTTTGAAGGATACATTCAAGTACAGGTATCTAGTACTGGTGCTGTGTCAACGGCTGTGCCATGTGAGTATGGTAGTACCAAGGAACCTGATGGCAGCACTTACACAGGCTTCTGTGAGAATAGAGAGCGTCATGGCTATGGCAAATACAGTGAAAAGCTACATGGCGTTACAGTGCTGACTTATGAAGGCGCATGGGCTCACAATAAGACACACGGACATGGTGAAGAAACTACTGTTAATGGTACATATGAAGGTACTTGGCACAATGATGAACGACACGGAGAGTTTAAATTATATGATGCTGCCGGTGTATGCTGTCAGACAAGCACGTGGCACAATGGAGTGTGTGTGAAGTCAACTGATGCAGCTACCACAGATATTGGCATCAACGACACGAACAGGAGTAGAGGCGTACAAGTGAAGAATATGAAGCTGGCTACAGGAGAAAAGTTTAGTGGCACTATCAGGTATGGCATACCACGTGGCATGGGAATGGCCACCAGGGCAATTGGTGGTACCCATGGACGCACATGTTATATTGGATGTCAAGGTGAAAGCGAGGAAATAAATGTTGGTACTAGTGGTGATACACTGTCACAACATCATGGCACATTTGTACATGGTGTGAAGGAAGGTCAAGGACGAGAAAAGACTCTAGATGATGAGTACATTGGTGACTGGCAGCATGACACTAGACATGGACAAGGTCTAGAAGTAACAAAGCATGATACGTATGTTGGCTCATTTGTAAATGGAATAAGGCATGGCTATGGCATTCAGCTAACTGCTAACGGTGAAGAATATGTAGGTGACTGGCATGCTGGTGTCAAACATGGATCAGGTTTATTTTATGCCAAGCATGAGCGTTGCTGGGAGCACAATATCTGGCACCACGGCGAATTGATGATATATGACAGTAAGCTCTTAAACCAATGCAGTGCAACAATGACTTTTTGATACTGAGTATACTAGCTGCAGGCCACTGACAGCAGCATAAGCACTATACATTGCAATGGTAGCCATATGATACATCTATAGCTGATTTAATCAGTAGTAAGTGATTCTCGCAGTAAGTCTATACGTACTTGTATGCAGACAAAGTGAGTACATTGTGCTCTGAGTAACAATAGTACATATTACATTTGCAACAGTGGATACTGCACGATCAGCTCGAGTATTCGGGCTTTAGCGAGTGTGCATAGTGCATGCTGCATGCATAGTAGTAGCAGTATAGTGAGACTAACTGCATGTTTCGTTAAACGGTATATCAGAGATCGTGGATTCAATTGTGAATATATACTTCGATGTCACTACACACGCTTGAAGTTACAATACTTGCAGTAATGTTTTTCTGTGTGTTTTGTGTGCATGTCGTTGCCTTTTGCGGGTTCTCTTCTGAAACGAGTACTGTAAAAGCTCATTTCGCAGCGGCGACATGCTGTTTCTGCGCTAATAATAGCAGCTGCTACGCACGCACGTCTGCGTGCTGAAGCATAACCCTACTGCAGCTGACATCCGGAACACATCACATCCACGTA
Source organism: Heterococcus sp. DN1 (assembly GCA_000498555.1). Classification (NCBI taxonomy): domain Eukaryota; class Xanthophyceae; order Tribonematales; family Heteropediaceae; genus Heterococcus; species Heterococcus sp. DN1. Next base: position 8,445 of record AXNI01002386.1, on the reverse strand, counting down.
GCAATAATGAACACGTGCAAATTTATCATGATGCATCATCGATACGATGAAGTTTTTACATTTGTGTTAAACTCATTACTGGATGCCACATGTACCTTGTAGCTGAGCTATCCCGTAGCTCACTGCGTATGTTCAAGTTGACCATGTACCTATATATGCTACTACTACATATATAATAAGTATTCAGATGTACTATCACATTACTGTGTAATACGAAGGTCCTTATACATTTATATATGCACAAGAGGAGTCATACACCATCAACTACGCATCTATGCTGCTGGAGTGTTTGACATACTCGCCTCGCAAACAAGTTCAAGTGGGAATTGAAGCTTGCGAATTTGTGTCTCAGACATCGAGAGCAGCATGTCAGGCCCACGAAAGAGCGGTGCAGCACCACCACCAGCTGCAGTGAAACAAGAGGTTCAAGAGGCAGGCGGTGGCAATGCCTACTTGCAGCTGTTTGAAGATATTCGCACAGAAGAGCTGGCCAGGCTCTCTCATCTCACCACAAAGGATGCGCTGCGTTCACTCGAAGCTGCCTTCAGACCATTATGGAGCAGAGCATCGCAGACTGTCCGCAGAAAGAAAGTGATCACTACCAAACAGCCTGATGGCAGCACAAAACGAGAGCTATCGCGCTATAGCACTAAAATCAAGCGCATTGATGATGAGCACTCACCACAAGCAAGGCAGCATATTGAGCAGCTGCTCAAGAAGAACAGTAAAAACACAGAGCAGCAGCGCACTGATCTGACTGAGGCTCTCATTTTGCTGAAGCAGCTGCAAGCATACAACGTGAACCCCGCTAAGCTACATGAACAGGGTTGCATTCCTGCATGGTATCAAGACCTAACTGGAATCAGTAACTGTACTAGTGAACTTATCGATGTGTCAGCTGAAGATACCATTGTTGAATGTATTGACATTGATGGTGTGGAAGGTAATACAGAGACAGGTTCAGGCGCTGGTGGTATGACTGCTCGCAATATCACGGTCAAGCCAGAGCTCGTTGAGCATCTAAATGATGACAACATGATCACAAGCGGTAGCAGTACAGACCACGCTGCAGTACTGCTCAGTAGCACTGTAACAAGTGACGTTGATCTGATGGACATACAGATGGTTGCAGATAAAAGTACGCCAGCAGTACCAGTAGCAGCAGCAGCCAATGATGGCAGCAGGCTCGTGGCAGCTGCACTAGCTGCTATTGGTGGCACTGCAGAGCAGCAGCAAAGCGAGGATACTGCTGCACTTAATTTGCGTGTATTGCCAGCAGCGGCAGCAACTGCACAGCCTGCAGATACAGACCCTACCAGTAATCATGATAACAACAATATAGCATTAGCTGGTGATGCTACAAAGCCTAAGCAGACACAAACACTGACACTAGGCAACGGCTCTACCTACATTGGCACAGTCAAGTGCGGCCAACCACATGGGATTGGGACAGAACAGATGCCCGATGGTAGTACATATACTGGTAACTGGCTGAATGGCGTCAAGCAAGGTCAGGGTACATTAGTAATAGTACGCAACAGCATTATACTGTCGACTTACGTTGGCGAGTTCTATAATGATGTGCAACGTCAAGGACAGACACTGCCCGCAACAGGCAATACATATAGTGGTGCAGTAGAAGAATGCGACAGTTTTGTCACTAACAAGTTTATTGGTAAAACAGCTGCTGATCAACAAGCTGCGCATGTAGCTATAGCAAACAGTGGCAAACATGCAGATACCACCTATAGCGACAGTACCAATCGCAATAAAACTAAGCTGACAGGAATGCAGTTGTCAGATAGTAGTAATTGTGCGTATATAGGATCAGCTGATGATCATATTGAAGGCAACAGTACACTTGCAAGTAGTTGTACACTGCTACATTATGCACCACAAGGTGCATCACCACCGAAGCGAAAGCATGATGCAGCATTTGTGAGTGATACTAGCACATCGGTTGTGAACAGTGGAAGCACACTTGACGTAGTCGCAGAACCATCACAGAGTATCAAAGACAGTACAGGATCAAAGGCCACATCTATGCCTACACACGATGCTATAGGTTTTACAGCTGCACATGCAGCAATCACTGACAATACTGATGAAAGCTTAAACAGCACTGTACCTGATACTGATGTAAACTGCGATGATGTACCAATAGTAAACTCAAAGAAACAGAAGTGCTCTGATAGTGTAGATTGCGGTGTGAACACTCGCAGCACAGCAGTCATAAGCAACGTAGTACAGAAGTTAAGTGGTGATGGTTACATGACAAATGATGATGATAACACTACTAGTATACACTCTGGGGCACGTACTGAACAGCACACTAGCAAATGGGTGCGTCGCAATAGAGCACGTACTACTGCTGGCACCACTAACAGTCGCTGGACTAAGGTACGTATCGTCAAAGTTGTAACTGCACCACTGAAATAGAGCACCATATAACCGTTGCCTTAGTGTGCGAAGCAGAATACTCGGTAGTGCTGGGAGCAGCATCAATGATGCAATAACCACTGCTTGTACCCTGTGTCCTGATAGGTGCCAATGAGCACTAGTGCTACTGCTGAGGTAGACACTAGTGGTGAAGTAGAGGCTGTACACAGCAAGCGTGCTACACTTAAAGTTGCAGTAATCAACTTTAGTAATCGTAGTGCTTCGGTACTGACTCAACTGTTGTCTGATACTGGCAATAGTAATGGCAGCACGGACACAACAGATGAACATGCTGAGACGAAGCTTACACCACCTGAAGCAACCTTAGCAATAGACTCGGACACTGCAACACTCATTCGCAGTCTGAAACGACAGCATTCAGCACCAGTACAGCTAGTTATCTCAGGCGAGATAGCGTATGCAGATGCAACAGTGTATGATGGATACATTCAAGCACAGATAAGCAGTAGTGGTACTGTCTTAACAGCTGTCCCGTATGGATTTGGTACTACTACGGCACCTGATGGCAGCACTTACACAGGTTTCTATGAAAATTCAAAGTGTGACGGTTTCGGAACTTATACTGAAAAACATGGTGATATAAAAGTCCAGTCTTACGAAGGTTTGTGGGCTCACAATCAGAGACACGGAAATGGTGAAGAGACTACTGATAACGGTAGTACATATGAAGGTACTTGGTATAGTAGCAAACGCCATGGTGATTTCAAGTTGTATGATAAAAATGGTGAATATTGCCAGTCAAGCACATGGCACAATGGAGTGTGTGCAAAGTCTACTGATTTAAGTAGAACAGATTTTGGCACGAACAACACGAGCAACAGCAGGTGTGTTACAGTAAAGGATGCGAAGCTATCTCCAGGTGGACAGTACACAGGCACAGTCAGATACGGCAAACCACATGGCGAAGGGATGTCTACCAGCACAAGCGGAAGCACCTATAATGGCAGCTGGGTTAATGGATATCGCCATGGTAAAGGCGCATATACTACAGTCAACAGTAGTGGTGTAACACTGTCACAGTATGAAGGAACACTCGTACATGGAGTAATGCAAGGTCAAGGCTCTGAAACGACAGAAATCGATAAGTACATTGGTGACTGGCAGCACAACAAGAGACATGGTGAAGGTGTAGAGATGATAAAGCGTGATACATATGTTGGCTCATTCAAAGATGGATTACGTGAAGGTCGTGGCATTCAGCTGATTGCTAGTGGTCAAGAGTATGTTGGCCACTGGCAAGCTGGTGTCAAACACGGAACAGGTGTATTCTATGCTAAGTGTGAGCGCTGCTGCGAGCACAATGTCTGGCACAACGGCAAACTGATAAAATACCACGCAATCTCTCAAACCAATGCAGTTCTGAACTGACTACCTGCCCTCGAGAATAGAACATGCACTGCAGATCAGTAGCTAAGTGGTGCATATATAGCTAGTCTTAGTAGCATTCAAGTTGCATACACTTGTGTGCAGTACACAGACATGTGTCAGTGGGCTGCGACGAGCGGTAGTACATAGTACATTTGCAGCAGTTGATAGTGTACGGTCGATGACATATGCGTGCTTTGGCTATGTGCATAGTGCGCGCGCAGCAGCGGACCACATAGCGGCGTGATGTACTTGTTGCACAATGGTACTTCAGGCAGTAGCAGCTTACGTAATAGTTGCAGTACAGTAAGCTTCCTCGTGATCATGTACTCAATTGTGTTGAATATATGTTCAAATACATGCTTTGATAATAATATATGTTCAAATACATGTACTCAATTGTGTTGAATATATGTTCAAATACATGCTGTGATAGTAGTGGAGACAATTATCAGTAATTGACAGACTATCTACGGCGCAATGGCTACGACAAGCCGCAGTAACATATACTCGGCGTACTAAACAGATTAACTCATGAATACTTATTGTAGTAGTGTAAACTGGCACGAGTCACTTACCATGTTTGCAGTAGTAGCTTCACTGGTGATATTTGTTTTTGTCTCGTCACTATACTGCAAGTTACTACTTCCTGCTAGTGTCTCATTTATGCTAGCGCTGCAGTTTGTGCAGCCCCTATGCACTGTTAAGTCACTGCTACCTTCATCAAACATTGAACTGTCAATACTGTTTGACTGCCTAGTATCATCAGCAGTTTGTGTTGATACTGTATTATTTGCTGCTGCTGCATTAGTTGTTAAGACTGTATGATAAGATGATTCTGCTGCTCTGATTGTGCTGACGCTGCTATCATTGCAATTCAGTTGTTCTGTGATTGTATGGGCATCACTGACTGATACACTACTACTGTCTGCTGCTGCGGCCAAACTCGACAGCTTCATGTTGAGTATCCCTGTTGCTGTTGCACCATCTGTACTGTCAGTTGATGTTGTGTCTGAGAAAAAAACATTGTCATGGCAGTCACTCACACTATCACCCAGCTCGAGATCAGCTGCATCTGTAGTGCTGGCACTGGTAACAGTCGCCACCGCTGGTGTGTATGAAGAAGTTGCTGCACTGCTCGCTTGTGTACTGCTGCATGCGGAGCTGTTATCACTGTGCGAGGGTGCAGTGGTGATGTCATCATTGGTCAGCATGCTGTGCGTTGTTAATACACACACATTAGCTACATCTTGTACACCAGTAGTACCAGTAGTAACACATAATTCAGCAGCACTGCCACTAGTAACTGATGACACCTCAGCAGTTGCAGTAACACTAATAGTCGCTATACTCTGTGGTGCAGGTGATATTGTAGGTCCAACACTGACTGTTGGTGTTTCAACGAAACTAGCATTGTTTACCAAGCTTGTGCTAGTAGCTGCTGATGTGACTATCTCCTGTGGTGATGTATACAAATCTGGTACACAGTCAGTGTGATCTCTGTTTTGCAGTTCTTGTATTGTGTTGATAACATAGTCAATACATGCTGCCACTTGCATCCTGGTTGCTGATGTACTCACAAGTTCTAACTCTGTTTCTGCTGATGTGATGTCAGTAGTGGCAGTGTCGTCTGTGTAACAAGCTGTAGATGTTTCAGTAGCTGCTTCACGAGCTTTCCGCTCAGTATCACAGCACTCATTACCATCTACTGCCAAGATGCTTGTATCACCAGTATCACTGGTGTTAGTATCTACAGGCTGCTCAGTTACAGTCATACACTGTGATAAATCATATTGACTCTCATCTACTGCTGCTGTATGAGCAGATTCTGCACGCGACCATCATCAACTTCCATAGTATCACTAGTCTCAATCTGCATTGGTTCCACGGTCAGTGCATTGCTGTCTGTCATTACTGTCATGTCTGTACTTTGCTGAGTTATCAGTAAATTATCATTATCTGCTGCAGCATCAATATCACCTGTAATCTTCTGACTGTCATGTGTCATATCATCACTTTTAACTGCATGATCTAATGAACTGCCAACCTTTGCTGAACTGTTAGCACTGGTAGCTTCATCACAGCTTTCAACAGGCTCCAGCTTCACTCGTTTGTGCACATGAGATGTGCTCTTAACAGCGTCTGTGCTAGTGTCTGCAGTTTCAGCGTCAATGATCTCTTGTCCTCATCATCAGAGATCAATATTACCTCAGACAGCGCATTCTGGGACGGCGGCGCTATAGCTCGCAGCCAATCAGGCACACAGCCTGGTACTCGCATGCAGTTGTCATACAGCTGCAATTGTTTCAGTAATATGAATGCCTCCAATTGGTCAGCTTTTTGCTGTTTTGGGTTTTTGCTGGCCTTGTCAAGCAGCTTAGCTATGTGATTTTGGGCATTTCTACCATGCCGCTGCTGCAAGCGCGTGCAGTCTGTGGAGCGCAACTTTCTTTGTCCAGCAGGTGCGTTAGACACTGTAGCTATTGCATCTGCCCAAAGAGGCGTGATGGCAGCATCAAGGTGGGATAGAGCCTTCATTGTGCTGAGACGAGAAAATCTGGCAAGCTCATCTCTGCGAACATCAGTAAACTTCTGCAGGTAGGCATTGCCACCACGTACTTCTTGCGGCTCTTCTTTCACTGGTGCTGTTGTCACTGCTGTGCTCTTGCGCCGTGGCATTGTGCGAGGTTTGAGAGTGAGAACAACTCATTCAATCACCAACTTCAACTTCAACTTCCACTTGAACTAACTGTGCATTGCGCGTGTGTGTGCTAAGATGTGTTAACAAAACAACAACAGCACAACGCTGCAAGATGCACCACAGCATCAGCACACAATGGCTGCAGGATGCACAGTACTGACTTTGTATCGGTGTCCCACGCAAAGCATAATCTATATACATACCTTGCCATGTGGCTTCTCTATTTGCTTAGCACGTGCTGAGCTTTGGCAAGTAGCAGTTGTCTATAGCTGCAATTGTACTAGCAAAGACAGGCATGTGACTCAGATAATCGTTGCTGCTGCTGCTACTGCTACCGCTTGATGCTGTTTGCTGATGCCTCATATCATTGCTACTATGTGCACTATATGCATTCAAAGCGGATGTACATTCATGTACCGCTTGCTGTACACATTGTTGGTGAGCTTTGCTATCTGATCTGTCTTTGGCTGTATCTGCCAGTGTATGTTAGTGCAAAACACGGTGACGTAAAGCATTAGTTCACACATATACTGACAACAGGCTTACGTTGCTACATGTATACTGACGCACACATAACACTACAGGCGATACATAACATAATACCACTAGACTGCAACAGTAGGATTTATAATGCAGTGTATAGATAGGCACTAACCTTGACTGAACTTTTTGAGAACTGTGCCAACTTCAGTCTCTTGAACATCATGTTGTACTGCACAGTATGCTACACCAATATACACACCATAAAGACTCATGCATGCACTTGTGTCAGTGTCTTGTTGTAGCTTTTGTATAATAGTAGTTACAGCTGTTGTTGTTGTCTTGTGTTTGCCCTTACTAGCATTAGATGTTGCTTTATGATGCAGTAATGTAGTAAGCACTATAGTTAGTGCTACTGTCATATCTTGCCTAGCCTGTGTATCCATGTGTAGATATACAGTGTACACAAGCACATATTCAATGTAGATACAGACGGCAACAACGTCACTACAAACTAGCAGTAGCTACTCAACATACTGCATCAGGTCTGATCACGCAGTTATCATATAGCGTTGAACAGCGGTACTGTGCGTTGAGTGTGTTAGGTATGTGTACATATTGGAAGTTTACGTAGTATTACGATGTGCATGCTCTATGTGTACATAGACATACCTGCACACAGTCAGGACATGCAAGCCAGGCCAGTAGACTGATTGCAGCTGTAAATCAGCACAAACATATGACAGTGTAAAGCATGCGTGTATCAGTATCTGCTAATCAAACTCAGCAAGGAGTAGTGCGCCACGCATGCATTACTACAACGCAGCTCATGCTAGCAAAGCACGCAGTCATAATCATGCATGTCGACTACATTGTGTACTGATAGATCAGCAGTTACCTGTATTGCTGTTACTACCACCGCTGCCGCTGCTATTATCACCAGTATTGCATTCGTGACATGTAGGAGTATTACTACTAAGCGCAGCAATACATGCTACTGCTGCGATGACTCCAATTGAAGCCGCACGCAATGACGTTACACATGTCCATACTCTTATACACCACATTACATGCTGTTCATCATCGTTACTAATACACTGCAACGCCTTAGCAATATTACTAGTGCTAACACTCTGTACTGCTGTATCATCTGTAGTAGTTTCAGTTGTCGCTGCTGCAGTTTTGAATGTTTCGTTATTGAGAAGTGCGTTAAGTGTGCTATCGATTGCTTGCCAAGTTCGTTGTACTGTAATGACAGGACAACTGTTCCGTATATTTTGCCATATACTGTCTAGCTTTACTGTAAGATTGTTCAGTGTGCCTGTTGTGTCAGCACATCAATACAATACGCGAGAATTTGTATGTTGGTCATGTTACTTAATTGCATTATGTATACAATTCACAGCAAGTACCTTCATCTATAAACATTATGGTATATA